>CAHIKZ030005454.1:840000-1002500 GCA_903632075.3 Acanthosepion pharaonis | reverse complement strand
TAAGTGGTATCCAATAACTGTTAGGAAGCCTTCCCCTCTTGTTTACAACTCGGTGGTAAAAGTTTGCATTTTATACCCGCCATATAAGCCGACTCTTAGTTTTAGAAAGATTTTTAGGCGCTTGAAAAGTCGACATGTAAGCTAAAATTTACAGTAAATAAAGTTTTCAGAGTTTAAATGGAGACGTTAGAAGTATAGAGTTGAAGTAGAATTTAGAAGTAACCGAAACCCAATACTAAACAGGAAAACTGTGATAAACCCCTACTCCTGTCTAAAAGAGAGAGGAGGAATTTGAACCATATGATAGGCTAACTTCTGTCAGTATATCAAATCGGAGGAAAAAAATTATCTTGAAAAGCGGCCATGTTTACACTGTAAGAGCAACAAGAAAACTGTCGCGATCAAAATGAAACTTCGATCACGTGACCACAATAGTACCAACTATAAGAACGCATGCGCATAAGGCAGTATGACGAAGCTAAAGATATGATATGTCGGAAGCGCGGGTAATTTTTGACTTACACTCGTATATATACAGTTTCGAGAATTAGAAAGAAGGGCAACTTGTTTTCTGGGCAACATCTATAACCCTCGTCTTAAATCACGCCCATTTCATTCTAATATGAGCCGGTGGGGGAGTTATGGGAGAAATGGTGATTATTTAAGAGCTTGCAAATTCTACCAACAGCCGATTCAGGATTTAAATGATTTAAAGCCGCGATTTTATTTTATTCAGACAATATAAAATTTCACGACCGATAAAAGTAAGTAAGTTTGGACTTAATAAAGATAAATCACGAATCAAATTATTTCATCTAGACTAACGGCTAAAAATCAGCTATTGACGTACTAATTATACATTACATACGCAGATAAATTCAGATTTTTTACGTGGCAACAGCGCTGTGACGAGGTTTCGAGAACACCGTTAGAAAATAGTACACCTCAGTAGCTGTCTGGCCATTGACGTATGAGTTGCTTAGTAATCGACATGTCTTCAAAATACGATCGTCGAGCTGATGTTCTGGAGAGCTTTCACGCTAGCCACAAAGGCAAGGAAATGGTTCAAATACCCTAAAACCATGTTCTATGATTTTGCAAAGGCATATGGGGCCTCAGACGATAAGGACAATTTGAGGCCAGAATGCAAGACCCATAAGAAACAGTCTGGCGCCACCAGGACACCCGAGTTCGTCGCCGACGTTGTCAAAGAGAAACCCAAGAAAAAGCATGCGAAAATTGCCAAAGAAATGAGCATCAACAGGCGAACAATTGGACGTATTATCACGGAGGACTTGAATTATAAATCTTATGTGCTCAAACGGCGCCATTTGCTGACCGTACCACTAGTCGCCCGACTTACGGTCCCCAACCTCTCTCATTGCCAGACTGCAAATTCTCGACTATTTTGTGTGTTGCTTCAAGGCAGTCATTAGGGACACCATGGCAAATATGGACACCATGCCGTCGCCAAAGCCTGCTCCAGCTTCCTGTCCCGCCAGGAGAAAGTGGTGGCCACTATGTGTGCGGCAGATAAATCCGGATTTTTACGTGGCAACAGCGCTGTGACGTCATCGAGGTTTCTGAGAGTCCCTTAAAAGTCCCTACAAGTCCAGTAGCCGTCTGGCTATTGACGCACGAGGTGTTTAGTAATCGACATGTCTTCAGAATTCGTTGCTGATGTTGTGGAGAGCTTTCACGCCGGCCACAAAGCCAAGAAATGAAGGTTCAAATACCTTAAAACCATGTTCTATGAATTTGAAAAGGCATATGGGGGTTTCAGAAGACAAGGACAATTTGAGCGAAATGCCCCATAAGAAACAATCTAGTGAGGACACCCGAGTTCGTCGCCGACGTTGTCAAAGAGAACCCAAGAAAAAGCATGCGGAAAATCGCCAATGGATATGAATGGGCGAGCAATCGGGCTTATTATCACTTGATTATAAATCTTATGTACTCAAGAGGCGCCATTTGCTGACCGTACCACTGGTCGCCCGATTTACAGTCCCCACGTTCTCTCATCACCAGACTGCAATATTCTCGACTATTTTTTGTGCAAAGGTCTCAAGGCAGTCATTAGAGACCCCATGGCTAATATGGACACTGATGCTGTCGCCAAAGCCTACTCCAGTCTCCTTTCCCGCCTGGAGAAATAGTGGCCGCCGATAGTGGCCTTATCGAGTGATTTCTGCATTTCTCTGTGTAT
Source organism: Acanthosepion pharaonis (assembly GCA_903632075.3). Lineage (NCBI taxonomy): Eukaryota > Metazoa > Mollusca > Cephalopoda > Sepiida > Sepiidae > Acanthosepion > Acanthosepion pharaonis. The sequence goes on along the minus strand of CAHIKZ030005454.1, from coordinate 1,000,294 downwards.
AAAGTTTCATTGAAATATATTAATTTGTTATAATAGAAACAGTAGCTTCATTATCCATTTGTTTGTTTTATATCTGCGCCACACGGTATATATATATATATATATCAAATATGTGGTGCAGTTCAATTTATATTACAATGAATCCTTCATACAAAAAGTAGATTAGTAAAGTTAATGATATAAAATGGCGAATCCTTTCGTAAACAAAATTTTAAAGGTGCATTAACCTACAAATCACTTGATCCTTGTTTTAAAAAAATTATAAGCTGTATAGTGTCTTTCTTAAATACGCAAGTATTTTAACAAAAACAAAATAATTTCCATGCCTGAAGATGACTGAACGTACAGTCGAAAGTTCTTGCGTATTTAAGAAAGAGCTTATGCAGCTTATAATTTAAAAACAAAACAAAAAAAACAAGGATCATAACATTCATCGAGTGGTTAGTGGGTTAATGCATTTTTAAAATTTAGTTAGCGAAGGATTTCGCCATTTTATATCAATAACTTCACTAATTTACTTTTTTTGTATGATTGATTCATTGTATATATATATATATATATATATATATATATATATATATATATATATATATAAAAGTGAACATAGAAGTCACAGTCTGTTTCATGCTAGATGCAATCCTCAGGCCAACGATTGCGTCTGGCATGAAACAGACTGTCGACTGTTGACTTCTGTTTCATGCCAGACGCAATCGTTGGCCTGAGGATTGCATCTAGCATGAAACAGACTGTCGCCTCTAAGTGTTGACTTCTATGTTCACTTTTATATTTACTCACGCTCTATCTCTGATAATGAGCACTTTATCCCATAAATATAGCACATCTTAAGACTATATTTATTCATTATATATATATATATATATATATATATATATATATATATATATATATATTATAAAGAAGTTTTTTTTATTTATTAATCCATGTTTTATCACTGTGAACGTTATTTCGTTATTTTTATTGGATACTCGTATTTGAGTAGACGATCCGTTTACTTATGAAACAGTATATTTATTTATTTATTTTCGTCTACCGGCCTGGATATTCGAAGAATTTTGTTAATGAAAAGTACGTCGGATTTAACGCTGTTTCCCCCTACCCAGGAGGACGCAGTTTCGAATCCTGACGGAGAGCACATAATTTTCTTTAATAAGATTTCTCAAATATTCAGGCCGGTAGACGAAAATAAATAAATATACTGTTTAATAAATTAAGATTAGGAAATTTTATAAGAATTTAAAATATACATAGGAGAATATGATAGATATAAACTTTTCTATGTAAGCATACTGTCAGGATTGTTTGGTTAGATTATCAACCTTTTGTGGGTTATTCAAAGCCGAAATATTTTGGTGGGGAGGTTTTGGAAGTGAATATTGCATTAGAAATTTTTGAGAATAACAATAATTATTCATCTTTGGTGGGAAAGAAAGTTGGAAAATGTGTGTGGCTTCAGAAGGGGGAATACTTTGAAGGAGATTAAATGCCGAATTGATATGTGTTATAGTTTTTCTTTTTACACAATCAATCCCGATACATTTTGATCAGACCTCGTACATCAACAGATTTTGTCAGTGAAGTTATTTCAACCCTGTACGTTTTTTCGCTAGAAACTATTTAATCTGTGACACATATCCCGTTAAATTTGGGGGACCAGTCTATCATTAATACATTTCCTGTCGGATATATCTTTTTAAGGCCATCGTTAAATTAATAGATTCTGGGAAGTGATATCAATCGTTTCATATCCGCTGCCCGTAATTCACAGGATATTTGTGCGTCCATAAAAGCCATTAAGGATGTGTTGTTGTGAAATCAGTAACTTTTAGGGACTTCATTAGTCGGGAGAGCTAGCACTGCTTTATTGGGTATCGTTCTGTTAAACCTAGTGAAACCAAATACATCATTTTTTTCTTAGCTGAATGAATTTTTTTAAGTCATTTCACCCCAAGCAAGACAATAATACCAATAGGACGCAGTGGGGATAAAGGAAAAAAGAAAAGACTTTAATGAGGAGGTCAATAAAGGAACAGAGGTTCAGGAAAACAAAAGATGGAGATTGACGTTGCATTTACATTTTTGAAGATTGTAATTATCGGGGAAGCAAGAAATTGGAAAGGATCTCCACAGGCAAGAAAAGAATAGCTTGTTTTATAGTAAAACAGTGAGACCTACTCGCCAATCTAGGAGTACATTTAAATAGTCGAGGCACTATGGAAAAAAGCTCATCAGAAGAGTTACCAGGAAAATATGTGTAGAAAAGTCTGTGTCGGAGTTAGCTCCTCCTTAATTCCCTAATTGTTCACTAGGGGTCTCTCTCCCTATACTATAAATACTGGGCGACTTTTCGCCTCGTTGTCTTTTTCATTTCTTAATTTCAGCGAACACATCTACAATTTGAGCAAAAAGATAGAGTTTTTCACTTGTAGAAAGACGCCATGAACATTATACACACACACACGTACGTACGAACATTCACCAACATACACACCCTTTACGTTCACACACAAACACAAATGTTAATGTCTTTGTCACTTGTAAATTTGTTGTTTAATACATATATTTGTTGACATATATATATCTGTCTTGTTTGTTTTGTTTTCATCTTCGCTTGCACTAAATTTGAGTCCGCCATGTTCTTGTAGTTTGGACCTTCTAGCAGGAAATAAACGCTCGTGTTTTCAATTCAGCAACACTCAAACCCACACAGTCCTCTACAACTATATAGAAGGAATTAACACTCAAGGCGGGGGGGGGGGTGTAGACATTTCCCACGCTGCATTCTTTCGTTTACAATTCAGTAACAATTATAAACAATAATTTTAGGGTTCAAAAGAGATTATTTTTTTTTGCTGTTAAATGGCATTAGGAGCGTTTAGTTTTTTAAAGTTTCGCTTCGTATTTTAACATGGTTTATATCAGGGAGTTTTGAAAATAAAAGAACATAAGTTGTATTTTCAGAAAGAAAATAGCTGGAACTCCAAGAGAAGACAGGAAAGGAAAGCAAGAAGAAAGGACTAAACATCAATTATAATAAAAACAGATTCTGTTTTCGTTAGCAATAGGAACAGCCCAAGATAAGAGTTACGAATTGGAGATGTCAAAATCAAGAAGCTGCAGAATATTAAATATATAGCAAGTGCTATAACAGAAAATGGAAACTGTGACACTGAAATCCGAAGACGAATTGGAATAGCTAATAAAGCTTTTTATTTCAAAAGCTAAACAAAGTACTATGAAACAAAAAAAAAAAAATTCGCTAGAGACAAATAAAAGAGTTCTGAAATGCTTTGAAATACCAATCTTCTTATATGACAGTGAATACTAGACATTTTCCTCACACATGAAGAGAATACTTGAGACAACAGAAGTGTGGTTCTGCAGGAGGATGTTGAGAATGTCAGGGACAGAGCATGTGAGTAACGAGGAAGCTTGAAGGAAAATGGAAACAAAAAATGCTTATATTTAGAATCAGAAAGAGACAGGTGGAATTTCTATGACGCACAATGAGGAAAGAGGGTTTAGAGAATTTGATATTTACTTTGTCTATAACAAAAACAACAATCATTTATAGGATGAAATCTGCTATTTATAAAAGTCATTATCTATATAATACTAAAACTTGTATGTATGTGTGTTTCCGAGATACAGCTTCAACGATACATATTACCCTCATCAATTAGAAACATTGTACCATTTGCAGTGCCAAATTAGACAAGGGCTTCTTGAGCTCGGGCCGTTTTTCTGTTTTTACGGCATTTTTAATAGGACAATACGTATTTGTTTTCAATGCACATATCAATATAAACAAACATTTTCATATTATATTCCAACTATTATTAGTGTGAAAAGTAATAAACATTCATGATACTTTATAACATTATTAAATACATTTAAATATGCATAACTGTTGTATCCTATGAAAGGTTACTGAATGAGGAATAACCAAAACGGAGGTTGGAAATGAAATGCTAATCTTTATAACATCCACAAAATACAATACTCGCCAGCGGCATGAAGGAGGTAAACGACTGCTAGTGGTGGACTACTTTGACAGCATATTACAATATTTACCTTGTTTCCCCACGAGATAGGATGCGGCACAAGGCCAAATTTAATGTGAGGAAATCCGAGTCTGTAGACCCCGCATACGCGGGATCGGGTGTCTGTTTACCTCCCCGGACGAGACTCTGCCCTTCGGCATAGCCTCGTCCGGGTTCCTCTCCGCTCAAAGGCAGAGAGTTTAACACGGCAAGAGCTTCCCACGCTGCCAGCTTAGACAGCATAGTACCCCCACGTATAACAGTGTCCAACGTATTTGTGAGGATTGGGACATATCCACTAGTGTTCATATGTACGGTATGTAACTATGACACAACATATATTAATACAATTTTCTACACTACATTAGAACTCTTTTTTTTTTTTATATAAACAACGACTTGAAAGGTGAAGCGTTTATATGTTACACATGACTTGATGGCAAATAAATAAGCAGATGCACGCTGATTTGCTGCCGTTACATATTTTGAAAAATCCGAAGATTAATTCAGTAGACAAGTGTAGTGTGTCTTGTTTAAATCTTTTAGATGTCGTGTGCTTTCTGTACACAGGGGGTCATGGCTCTCCACAATTTCTTATAACTTGTAGCTCCAAAGATTTTTATTAACATTCATTTTTCTGCCATTCATTTACACAAACGCGTTACTTGATGTCTTCCTCTGTCCCTCTTGCCTGTGAGTATAAAATTTTTCAAACTTTTTTATCTCATCATATATCCTATAAATTTCAGTTGTCACTTTCTGATTCTAAATGCAACTGTTTTTAAAATCTTTTCAATCAAAGCAAGGCAATAAAGTCACTAAGACTCAAAGGGGTTACTGAGTGTTAGAGAGTATGATAAAAAAGAAGAAGCATTTTATAGTCAGTGAGTGCTTGTACCCGCTATCACACTCGGCTATGACAAGCTTTGAAACATAATACACGTATATAAACATTATATACGTTACGTATTTTTGGAACTCCCCCCAAAACAATCAACTAGAGATTTGTCTAAACAAACAAGTCTAAGTCCTGAAAAAACGCTGATAATATCAGAATGTATCTAGTCAAAGCAATACACGCAAAAGTCTTCAAGTGACTTGGCATTTTCTAGAATGATAAACACACTAAAAGAGTCCATGAAGTCAGCATATAAAAGTTATTTTTAGAATGTCTGATTTATTGACAAAGAGCGAAAGTTATTGTCTTAGATAAAGACTTGAGCAATCGTCCTGGCTATCAATGTATCGTGGACAAAGGTGAACGATGATGAACTGAAGAACGAGAAATTTTGATAAGCATTGTCTGTAGTTCTCGAGGAAATAGAATTATCCCCCGTATTTTAAGTGGAGCATTTTAATTGCTCCCTTTCAATCGCTTTAGAGAATCCCTTCTGTGCCTACCATCAGTATGGCTGATGCTAACCTCCAGGAGAGTAATTCATTGCCACATTCTCGGACTAACGTTTTCCACTAATATGAATTAGAACGATTATTTTGAGTCTGTCGCGGCTTACGGCTACAGTACGTTGAACACGCCGCTTACGTGCGATCAGCGAAGTTTAGCAACGTCGACCCTGGCCAGTGCCTAGATGAGTGACTGCTTGGAAATACCAGGTACAGTAAGCTTGGATGTGCGAGTGGTGTAATGGATAATGGCTTAGATTTGTTAATCGGAGAACCGAGTTCCAATTCCAGTTGGGTTTGTTATATTCACTTACACGTAAATACCCTTGGGAAATGTAAGAATCTAATTCTTCTCCCCCAGCTATGGGTTAGTGATTTTGTGATACAAGTTTTATCTAAAAAATTTACAAATAATTCTTACATTCAAAAATATTTTCTGGTTTTAATTAATTTGCAAAGGGTGGATAAACCATAAAAAAACGAATCAATCAATGAAATCACACAATGATTATCGCCAGAATTTTAGAAATGTAAAATTCGTCCGTGTTTTGAATATTGTTGCTACACCTGTTCTAGTGCTTCTGCTATGCATCTAGAGTTTCTTAACAATTTAAAAAAAAAAATCTGCAATGTTATCCGCTCTGACTTGGCATCTCGGCTTCAATTACTTTCCCATTGCCGTAACGCAGCTTCATGTGCCTTTTCAATAAATATTTCCATGGTGATTGTTCGGATAAGCTTTCATCTTTGTTAATGCGTCTTCATGAATTTAAATGCAGTACTAGATTGGCAGATAGGTCTTATTATTTTACTGGTGTAAATCTTATTAAAGAAAAAACAACGGTTTCTCATGCAAAGGCTGAAACATATTCGAATGCTACCAGAGAGCTCATTTTTTTTTTCATAATAAGCTTTCTCGAATATTCAAGTCGGTAGACGAAACTCAATGAATAGACTGTTTAATAAATAAACAGGGCGTCTACTCAAATATGGGTATCCACTAAAATAACGTTCAAAGTGATAATAACTGCGAACTCTTTACGATTCAACTTTATTCTTGTTTTGACATCTAAACGTTTCATTCTTCTTGTGCCATATCTCTTCAGGACGTGGTTGAACATGACTCTCCACAACTTCCTATTCTTTGTAATTCTAATTAATGTTTGTCTATTTACTATCCCTTCCAGTCCATATTTTGTCATTCATTTCTTCTTTTATGTATCATGTCTGTTCAAGACATGTCTATTCACGGCTCTCCACAACATCCTATCCTTTGTAGTTCTAAGTAATGCTTGTCTGCTTATTATTCTTTATAGTTCATGTTTTTTTTTTCCATTCATTTCTTCTTTTATGTTTCATGACTCTTCAGGGCGTGGGTGATCATGGCTCTCCACAACATCCTATCCTTTGTAATTCTAAGTAATGTTCGTTTCCTTACTATTCCTTCCAGTCCCTGTTTTCTCATTCATTTCTTCTTTTATGTCTCATGACTCTTCAGGACGTGGGTGATCATGACTCTCCACAACTTCCTACACTTTGTAATTCTAAATAATGTTCGTCTCCTTACTATTCCTTCCAGTCCCTGTTTTCTCATTCATTTCTTCTTTTATGTCTCATGACTCTTCAGGACGTGGGTGATCATGGCTCTCCACAGCTTCCCTACCTTTTGTAATTCTAAATAATGTTCGTCTCCTTACTATTCCTTCCAGTCCCTGTTTTCTCATTCATTTCTTCTTTTATGTCTCATGACTCTTCAGGACGTGGGTGATCATGACTCTCCACAACATCCTATCCTTTGTAATTCTAAATAATGTTCGTCTCCTTACTATTCCTTCCAGTCCCTGTTTTCTCATTCATTTCTTCTTTTATGTCTCATGACTCTTCAGGACGTGGGTGATCATGGCTCTCCACAGCTTCCTACCCTTTGTAATTCTAAATAATGTTCGTCTCCTTACTATTCCTTCCAGTCCCTGTTTTCTCATTCATTTCTTCTTTTATGTCTCATGACTCTTCAGGGCGTGGGTGATCATGACTCTCCACAACATCCTATCCTTTGTAATTCTAAATAATGTTCGTCTCCTTACTATTCCTTCCAGTCCCTGTTTTCTCATTCATTTCTTCTTTTATGTCTCATGACTCTTCAGGACGTGGGTGATCATGGCTCTCCACAACTTCCTACCCTTTGTAATTCTAAATAATGTTCGTCTCCTTACTATTCCTTCCATTCACGGTTTTCTCATTCATTTCTTCTTTTATGTCTCATGACTCTTCAGGACGTGGGTGATCATGGCTCTCCACAACTTCCTACCCTTTGTAATTCTAAATAATGTTCGTCTCCTTACTATTCCTTCCAGTCCCTGTTTTTTCATTCATTTCTTCTTTTATGTCTCATGACTCTTCAGGACGTGGGTGATCATGGCTCTCCACAACTCTAAACGCAAGTTTTACAATTGCACTTTTCGGATGTTATTCCCCACTTTTTCGTTTAACCTTTCGAACATAATACCAGTTCATGGGACAATTTGTAATATATAGGTACATTTCTATAGAAATTGCACCATCTGATCATCATTAGCGATCCTTTTTTTTTTTGCTAGGTATGAGTTATCTGTTAATTATTGTATATGACGTTCTTTACCTTAGGCCAAGTCATAGTGCAATGCACGGCTAGAACTGGAGACTTTCTCTTCGTTTCATATAGGAACAACTATTTTCAATTTCAGTTTGGGTTTGCGATAGTTTGCTGCAGTCGTCGGCTTACGAAATACAAAGGACAACAATTAAGAGCCTAATGAATTTGGGTCAAAAATTAATCTTTTTTATTTTGATATATTTTCCTTTAATAATGTTTTATTACAATTAATATATAATTTCGAAGCTTCGGAAGCATCCGTTCTCACCCGGTTAACAATGGTAGATAAAAGGTTAAAGGCATTTTAATCTTTGAATTAACTATCTACGTTCTAACATTCTTAAGAAAACAAAATTTATATCAGAACTGAATTCTGAAAATATGACATGAAAAAAGTGTACATGAAAATATTTTATGTATTATACTTTTTAGAAATAAGATATCTATTTTTATACCGACTCATTTTGTCATAAATATACCTTTTTTACATTATTCAGACTATTGTCCTCACCTTTGTCGCCATATTTATTACAACGTTTCGGCCGTTGTACGCTCCGGCCTTCTTCAGGTGGTTGGAATGTCGAACTGAACCCTTTATTTCGCTCACTGGGATAGACTGTTCTAGTTCCACGTGCCATGTTTAATGGATGTCAGTTATCAGTTATCTCCTGTTAATTTTCCCTTTGAAAGTTCTCCACTGCCTTAACCGGGTATTGAACTCACACTCTTTGGGTCCTGTCACTGGATCTAACTAACGCCTTTATCCACTGTGTCATGTGTCCTTGAGGAGACATGGCACATTGAAGAAGGCCGGAGCGTACAACGGCCGAAACGTTGTAATAAATATAGCGACAAAGATGAGGACAATAGTCCGAATAATGTAAATAATGTACGTAATACCTCATTTTAGAAATATAGACAGATACTAAAAGGCCGAAATGTTGTGATAAACATGGCAACAAAGATGAGGACAATAGTCCGAATAATGTAAATAGTGTACATAATACCTCATCTCAGAAATATAGACAGATACTAAAAGGCCGAAACGTTTTGATAAATATGGCAACAAAGATGAGGACAATAGTCCGAATAATGTAAATAGTGTACATAATACCTCATCTCAGAAATATAGACAGATACTAAAAGGCCGAAACGTTTTGATAAATATGGCAACAAAGATGAGGACAATAGTCCGAATAATGTAAATAGTGTACATAATACCTCATCTCAGAAATATAGACAGATACTAAAAGGCCTAAACGTTTTGATAAATATGGCAACAAAGATGAGGACAATAGTCCGAATAATGTAAATAGTGTACATAATACCTCATCTCAGAAATATAGACAGATACTAAAAAGGCCTAAACGTTTTGATAAATATGGCAACAAAGATGAGGACAATAGTCCGAATAATGTAAATAGTGTACATAATACCTCATCTCAGAAATATAGACAGATACTAAAAGGCCTAAACGTTTTGATAAATATGGCAACAAAGATGAGGACAATAGTCCGAATAATGTAAATAGTGTACATAATACCTCATCTCAGAAATATAGACAGATACTAAAAGGCCGAAACGTTGTGATAAATATGGCAACAAAGATGAGGACAATAGTCCGAATAATGTAAATAGTGTACATAATACCTCATCTCAGAAATATAGAGAGATAATAAATATACTTTTTTATGATTATACCAAATGAAACCACTATCATCTTGGTTCCCACCTGCCTGCTCAGATGCTATTGCTTGCAGGAATCAATTCTTCCGACTATACCAGTGACAAAGCTGATTATAGCAGATATCTATTTATCCATGATGAGTGCAAGCGTGTCCTCAACGAAACGAAGTCAGTATTTAATTTAAATGCAACGTCAAAAACCATCTTCTGTCTTTCTGAACCTTGTTTCTATCTTGCCTTCCTCAATCATTTCTATTCTTAGTCTTCTCATTATGTTTCAATTTCACTCCCTGTAACCCTAACCCTGTGTTTTAGTGGCATTAGCTCCTTGATTGGGATGAAACGATTAAAAAAAAAAAAAACAAACAGAAAAAGTTGACTCTTAAAAATGCGTGGTTTTATTAACAGAGTGACTATTAACGTTTCGTAAATCTCGTTTATGATATTTAAAATTATTGGATTAAATGTCCTGAGTATGACGATAAACTACCTCCGGCAGCAAGGTCTCTAATCAGAGGTTTTGAAGAGTGTGGAACAACCTCTTAATTTCTGTTGTACCTAGGCCCACCTTAATCCCTTGTGGTTTTAACTGTTAGGGCCCCCCACCTATGGTACAAATAGTGAACTATCAAACTGGGACTCAAAACACTGAAAGTGGAGAAACACATTTTTAGTGAATGTTCCAGCAAGACATTTTCATCGTAAAAAAATTACCAGTAATACGTTTTTGTAAATGAAATCACTAACGCTCCCAAGAAAATTACATTTCGGCATTAAATGACCCATAAACGTGTTGGTATGCCGTTAAATCTCCAGAACAAAGCAAAACCAATTGAATTCATTTTATTGAATTTAATTATGACCTTAACTTTAGGTAAAAACGTTCATAATAAAAGATTTGTTTTTGAATTTTGTAGTTTAAAATATTACGTTTGCTTCTAGTTAATTTTTAACGGTAAGCTAAATAGAAATTCTACATATATAAAAACCTTTCAGAATGAAAAACGAATTACTCATAGAAAATTAAATTTTATTAATATACTAGCAGTAGAGACCGGCGTTGCCCGGGGATGTAACAGTAAGAGATAGATCAAGTATCGACCATCATAAAAACTGAAAAATAAAATTGACAAAGATTATTGTTTAAGGTTGACGGACAGTAAATTTGATGGTTGTGAGTTCAATCCCTGAGTCGGGCAGTGTGGATTTTGACTCACTGGAAACGGGCGAGCAATAACTGAACAGTGCTAAATAAAAAATAAGAACTATACCAGTTCAGGTTACCCAGAACGATATAAACCTGAGTAAGGCCGGAGAGAACAACGGCCGAAACGTCTTGATTAAGCCAACAAAGATGGGGACATCAGTTCTAACCCCTAATATTACAGTGTGGAATACCTACTTACGAAAGTGATGGAAAGAAAAAAGAAAAATACTCTAAATGAGTTCGGCCTAGTTAAAAAGAAAAGATCGCTATTTCTATTCTATGCTCTATTACTATTGAGATCATCATTTCTAGTCTATCCTCTATACTATACTGACCGCTATTCTCTACTCTATTCACTATACTATTTCTCCATACTATTTCTCTATACTGATCACCATTCGGTGGTTACTATTCAAGCGAATATTATCGAGCAAGTACTATTAGTGCGATTGTTATTCGAAGGCGTCTGGCACTAGTATTGTTCAACGGTGTTACTATAGTTGCATCTGCGATTACAAAGTCTCTACTACAATGAGCAATACGAAAGTGACAATGAGTATTCGTTGACATCACAAAAATGGCAACGAGTGTTCGTTGACATCACAAAAAAAGTAAATTTTCTGATGCTGCATCAGCCAAGGCTCTCGTGGCTGATGATCTCAATTCATTGGAAGTGTGAACATATAGACGTTTTGTCTTGGTTAATTAAAATAGACTACACTAATTATTCCGTTAAATGCCAAGGATTTGCTTGTCATTTGTCTGAGCTTAACCATTTGATTATGTCACCTGAGGACTGACGCACTTTACACCTCTTTTTGATCTCAGTCACCCCAAACAAGGCAGTATGCCACTAAGACACAAGAGGTTACAGAGTGTGGAGGAATTAGGAACAGGAATATTAATAATGAGCAGAAAGAGAAAGGAGTATATCTTCTATTTCTCTACGGACCGCTATTTTCTACTCTATTCACTGTACTATTTCTCTATACGGATTACTTTTTCGAGCGAGTAATATCGAGCAAGTACTATTAGTCCGAATGGTATTCATTCGAAGGCGTCTGACACCAGTATTGTTCAACGGCGTTACTATAGTTGTATCTGCAATTACAAAAGTCTCTACTACAACGAACATTACAAAAGTGACAACGAGTATTCGTTGGTATCACAAAATATGCACACTTCAATATACCGTCTGCTGCGATGAAAGATATATTTAATGTGGATGTTTATTTTTATAATAATAGATTGTAAAATTTAGAGTCTTTCCTTGAATTGAGTTTTTATGTTCTAAATAAGATGTGAACAACAGTTCAAAATAAAGTATATCGAGTTTTTTTTTTAAATATAAATAAATCTAAGAAGATAGATTAACTGGTTTCTGAACGACCAAATTCCGGTCATGGAATCGAGGTAACAATTGTGATCATTATTACGATCGACAAATCCACCGATAAGATGACCTGGTCAACTGAATTGAAAGCTCAGAAGACATAGTCTGAAAGGTCTGATAATCTGATAAGCATTTAGTTGTTCCTACAGTTGATAGTGTGAATGAGAGTCGACAATTGACGAATAATCATTTAAAAGTCTTGTTAGCCGTACCGACTTTTCTTATGGCAATAAAGACGGGCTTAATTTAAAAGTCGAATGCAGAAAAATTGTTGATATCGTAGCTGGTACAACCCCCCCCCAAAAAAAAAAACACAGACACACACATGGAGAAGAGAGGAAAAAAGACAGAGAGCAAAAACATTCTTCTTTTTCTTTTTCTTCTTCTTCTTCTTCTGTGACGTGTTCCTTCAGGACGTAGGTGATCATGGTTCTCCACAATGTCCTCTCCTTTGTAGCTCTTAGTAAATTTCATCTTTTTGTTATTTCTCCCAAACCCTGTACCGCCATCTATTTAGTCAAGCTCATTCTTCTTCTTCTATATGCTGTGTCATTTCAAGACGTTGGCGATCATGGCTCTCCACAATTTCCTCTCATTTGTATGTCTTAATAAATTTCCTCTTTTTGTTATTTTTCCCAAACCCTGTTCCGCCATCTATTTAGTCAAATTTCTTCTTCTTCTTCTTCTATGTGCTGTGTTATTTCAAGACGTTGGCCTTCATGGCTCTCCACAATTTCCTCTCATTTGTATGTCTTAATAAATTTCATCTTTTTTGTTATTTCTCCCAAACCCTGCTCCGCCATCTATTTAGTCAAATTTCTTTTTCTTCTTCTTCTATGTGCTGTGTTTATTTCAAGACGTTGGCGATCATGGCTCTCCACAATTTCCTCTCCTTTGTAGCTCTTAATAAATTTCATCTTTTGTTATTTCTCCCAAACCCTGTTCCGTCATCTATTTAGTCAAGCTCATTCTTCTTTTTTCTATGTGCTGTGTCATTTCAAGAAGTCGGTGATCATGGCTCTCCGCTATTTCCTCTCCTTTGTAGCTCTTAATAAACTTTGTCTTTTGGCCATATCTCTGAAAACCCTGCCCCGGTCGAGAGATTGGTTATGCATTGTTTGTCCCTCTTGCCTTCAAGTTGTCCTGTAAGTATCAATATTTTTCAAAGCCCTCTTTCTTCATTATGTGCCCTAGAAATTGCAATTGCCCCCTCTTGATATCATGCATATACCTTCTTTTTATTTCCATTGTCTCTAGAACTTCGTCATTGTCCACGTATTCGAACCAGAGTATTTCTAGCATGTTTTTGTTGGAATAACCATCATAAAATATTGTCTCGCTAGAAAAATGCTTATAAAAATATTTACTCATGTTCAAAACAATAAATGCTATTAATTGACAAATATAAATTGATATTAATAATATTAAATAACATTATGTAACAAAATTTTTGACTTTTTTTCTGTCTTTGGATGGTTCGTATTATTTCTTAATTGCCTCTGTCTAGTACAGGGGTTGGCAACCTTTTGATAATTATGTGCCAACTTAGGATTTTAAAAGCATTCAGTGTCCCAACAACATACGTATTTTTATACAAGTCAAGATCAATATACCTGTTCTACAATATATTTTATATAGTAATATATAGTATATATATACTTTTAGATATATTAAAAATTGAAACAGCTAAATATCTTCTTTGCGATGTAGTAGTTACTGGTTCGGACTTTTTGTGATGTCATCTGCGGTTGCGTGCCATTGTAAATTGCTTGGCGTGTCACTTGTGGCACGCGTGCCGTAGGTTGCCGACTCCTGGTCCAAAAGCAAAGAAAATGCCTATTATTCCTTCAAATTTTGCTTTTGTGACCTGAACACCGATATTTTGAAACTAATTTATTTTCCATTACATTCCAGACAGATTCAGCGCTGAGATGTTGAACTTTCTGGAACTTTCGAGAGTTCCTAAAAGAATGTTCACATTCGCCAGTTTTCTCAATGTGAATAGGTCAATTTCAGAAATATCATTATCCTGCTCACAAAAGCAAAGTTTGAACGAAACATTTACATTGTTGTCCTCATCTTTGTTATTATATCCACGACGTTTCGGCCGTTATACTTCAGGGAATTGGAATTTTGAACCGAACCCTTTATTTCATCCACCGGGATAGACTGTTCTAGTTCCACATGCCATTCCTCTTCTGGATGTCTCAGTTTTAGTTATTTCCCTTTAGTAACTCAACTGTCCAAGTTTTTGTTCACTTCTGCTGTGGCCAGGTATTGAATTCACAACTCTTGGGGTCAAGTCACTGGATGACTTCAACGAACGCTTTTATTCACTGGGTCAATATAGAAATATTTTGAAAGAAATATTAGCCATTTTTAATACTTTCTAGGCGTATGCAAATAAGAATTAACAGTTGCTACCAAGGACAAAACTCGTGAAGATCACGTGTGTGGTTGTCTACACTTCCCGCCAAATGTGAAGGACTAACACGGTGAAATGTCCTGAGGCTTAAGTAAGGTAGCTTTGAATTATAGAAAGGACAAAATCTAAACTCAACCCATCTTTAATCCACAGAACGAAGACCAAGGAAAATATTTAATCCAACACTTCATGAATGAAAATCCTTCTGTTCTGATGCCAATGCCGGCAATTAAAAAGATTAAGTATTTAAAGCAGGCAGTGCAAGGGTTTTTTTAATTCAATGATAAGAAAGAAAAAAAAAAGGAGAAAAATTGAACAGGCTAACCGATTTCACATCTCAGTCATCAGAGTTCGATCGAAGCCAAATCAATAAAAGTCTCATGCACAATGATTAAAATAAAGAACATAGTAATAAATAAAGAGTAAAAAATGCATCCGTCTCAATAACATATTGTTTTACGTTTCCACTGTTGCTATATAAGGTCTGATGTTCCTGCTATATATCTCTAGATTTTTGGCAAATTCAAAAGAGCGGTCTGTAATGTAGGTATTTCTAAAGCTGCCAAAACTTAATAAAAAAACAAAGTTTTATCGTCAAAATTTCTGTGTCATTATTAAGAAGAAAGACCAAAATAGGTTTTATGTAAAGTTACATTTTTAATCATTTTTAGAAATTTTCATTTAAAATCATTTTTTTCTCGCGTCTTTGAGGACCATAGGTTTGTGGAGAAATTTGAACGTCTTTTTTGCGGTGATATTTGAGAATTCTTGAAAAAAAAATGTCCTGACCTGTCATATTGATTTCAGTCACTTTCTCGCTGCCGTGACGTGGCTACTCTCGGTCTTTTCTATAATTTCATGGCAATAGTTCTAATTATTTTTCCTCCATGGTACTTCGAGTACATGTATTTATGTCTACTACTAGATTGACAAAGAAGATCTTATCATTTTAATGTTGAAATAGCTAGATCTAACCGTAACTTCTATTCTAATAGTTTATTTTCTCGCCTGCGGATCTTCTTCCGATGTCTTGCTTTTCTTGAGAGCTACTATCGTCAAAAATTTAAATGCGGTGTCTTCTTAAGCCGTTGTTATTGACCTTTCTCCACACTAAAGTCTTCTTATTCTCTTTCCTCCCAGTAACCTCTTTATGCGACTCAGTGGCATTATCGCTTTGTTTTGGGGTGAAATGATTAAAAAAAGGATTATATTAAGTCCACAGCCTTCTCTTCTTACTACAAAAGAGTCGTTGTTTAGTTTTAATAAAGATTGTTTTAAAAGTCTTTCCGTTGATAACTAGAATACGATTTGCATAGAACCGAAAACATGTCCATACGGAAGGAAGAGGTAAAACCCCGACATTTTATAAAGATGTTCGAGTCACAGAAATGTCAACAAACCAATGCAAAGTCGATCTTTTCCAATAAAAGACGGCATATATTGATTACTTGCCTTCGTTAGAAGTTGAGTTGCCCTTACCGATATAGTCAGCATCGAATCCAACTGACATTTAAATCCATAAGTAACAGAGATAATTTAGAATCAAACTGAAAAAGTACGTTTCCTCTATAAAAGGGCATAGTGAGATAATCAAGATGTTGACATTCCACATTACTTCAAACAAAAGGTTAGGAAGGAAACGACCCATCAATACTGGAAAGAGCGATAACAGCTACTGGACTTGAGAAACCTATTTTCCTAAAAAATTGTTATTAGAGAAAGATTTTATAAATTTCAAGTGACAGTGGCACTGGTTGCTCATTCAATAAATGCCGAATGCTTCCTTATAAGGAAACAATATTACCATTACTATTACTATAAAGAATTCTGACAGATGAGCTCCTTCTAAGAATTTTTCTGTAGTTAAAAAAAAAATTCGATCGAAACCGTTACAGTTCACCTTTATAATTTCACAAATATATTTTCATTTTGTTCCAAGGTTCGGTGAATAGAGTCAAGCGTGAAAAGTACCAGTAGAAGCCCTCATTAGCAGTAAGGTTAGGTTTAAGACTCCAAGTTCTCTGGCGTGGGACAATTCTGAGTGGAAAACTTAGGCCTCTTTGATTGGTTCGTGAATTTGGTGACATATTAATTCAGTTCAATAGCTGTGCCGGGCAGTGTGTACTTGGTCTAGAACGAGATATTCCTAGACATGTTGATTGGGACAAGAAAAATCTACCCACCCTGTAGATTCGATAAACTGCTTAGTGCGAAATTCACTGAAGGTTACGTGAGATCAATGTGCCCTGATGAAATAAGGTGCACATTGATTATAACTCATCAAAACGGACAGATTTGAAATAAGATATTAAAAAGCAAGAGAAAATTAAACATATAAAAAATGAGTTAATCAGTTTTGTTCCTCTCTTTATCAAAATCCGATTGAAGTTAATAAAACAAAACAAAATAAACACATTAGTAATATACTAACAGTAATAATTTTATTTTTCTTATTTTTTAAGCATTTCCCACCAAACAAAGGCGGGAGTGTCACAAGATGTTACAGAGAGTAAGAGTAAAAGGTGTGTTTGAAGATAGGATAAAGAAGGACGGGGATCAAGATCAAGACATCAGAAGATGTCGATTGACATTACATTTGAATATTTAAGATTATAGTTATTAAGGAAGCAAGTAAGAGGAAGGGAGTTCCACTGTCGGAAGTGCGAGAGAAGAAGACGTTGGTGTTTAAATGCAAACGTTGAAATGGTTAGATGTAACCTTAAGTTCTATGGTAACAGTTTCTTCCCCCATATTTTTCGATTGTGGAACTCTCTTCTGGCTCCTTCAAATAAATTTCATCTTCAAAATTTAAATGCAATATCAATCGCTATCTTCTGTCTTCTTGATTCCTGTTCTTTATAAAAACCTTAATAATATTTGTCCTTAATAATATTTTTCTTTTTTCAGATGTTTTTTTTCAGAATCAGAAACCTCTTGCGTCTTAGTGGCTTTATTGCCTTGCTTGGGGTGAAAGATTAAAAACATACAACAAAAATATTTTATTTTCATTTTTAACCAGGACGTACGTTTGATTTATTATCCTTGGCTGAGTTTTAATAAGATTGATTCGTTTTCTACGGGTTATCAACCTTTTGCAGTTTATTTGAATCCAGAATATATTTTTAGATTGCAAGAATGTTTTTGTAGTTAATACTAGTCAGGTGATACAAGTCTTACTAATTAGCCCATAGCTGGGGAGAGAAGAGATGGATTTATACCTTTCTCGATGGTATTTGCATTTAAATGAATATAACGAACCAATCAGGAATTGGAACCCGGCTCTCTTATTAACAATTCCGAGCCATTACCCATTACACCAGCCGCACATTCAAGCTTACAGCAGCAGGTATTCTGAGGGGTCACATAACTGGGTATTGACCAGGCTCGTCGTTAGCAACTTCGGCAATCGTACGGATACCGGTGTTTCTACGTGATATGGCCCTAAACCCTTACACGAAGCAAAAGCCAAGCACAAGAACAATCATGATAAATTTGAAACCATCATTTTTTCAATGTCTCGTTTTTCACTGGACAACTGTTGTATATCCCCTCGTGCCTGGGGGATGGTCTTAACGACAGTGTCGATTCACTCATATATTGTATCTTCTCTCTCTCGTCTTCTCTCGGTAGGGTCGCGAAATGTTTTGAGTCAGGGGATTAAAAAGCATCAACAAAGATAATTTGAACTTATTTAGTTTATT
The DNA here is from genome assembly GCA_903632075.3 of Acanthosepion pharaonis. Taxonomy (NCBI): domain Eukaryota; kingdom Metazoa; phylum Mollusca; class Cephalopoda; order Sepiida; family Sepiidae; genus Acanthosepion; species Acanthosepion pharaonis. Next base: position 981,785 of record CAHIKZ030005454.1, on the reverse strand, counting down.
TAATGCCGTCGACGTTTACATTTTCTAACTATCCAGTGGAATCGCTTCCCTACTCCACTGGGGATCCGTTTACAACACGAAAAAAACACATTTACATTGCTTGACGTAAGAATCAACTCACCTGAAAACACTTTCCCACCTATCTCCTTTCCCACGCTCGTTCAGCCAATCAAAATAGACTTCCTTGTTTTGTCTTCCATCTGACATCGAAAGGTCATCCCAGGAAGTCCGAGCAGAGATACAATTCCCCCTAAAAATAATAGTCTGCGAAACAATTATTTAATACTACAACAACAGCAATAATAATAATAATAATTAGAAATTCTCAGGCAAATATAATACATAATAGTGTGGATCCAAAATGAAGGTTCTGTGAGAAATATGAGGAAACCCTAGACCATTTAATCTCAGGATGTTCTGTACTTGCAACAAATGAATATAAAAATCGTCACGATAGAGTGGGGGCAATATTTACACTGGACAATGTTCAAAAACTTTTGGAAAAGATGTTAATAAACACTGGCATGAACATTACCCAGCATCGGTTACAAAATAGAAGACATCATAATTCTATGGGATTACACCATTGAAGATTGAAACAAATCGGCCAGACATAATTGTCAAAAACAAAAGAAAAAATCTTGCCTACTAATTGATATGGCTTGCCCAGCGGACTGTAACATAGAAACCAAGGAATTTGAAAAACTGACGAAGTATAAAAGACCTGGAAATTGAAATAGAAAAAATGTGGAAATTGAAAACCAGAATAGTACCAGTCATAGTAGGTGCTCTTGGAATGATAAAAAGAAACACAACAATTTATTGAAAAATCCCTAGAAATCCCAGAAATACAAAAATGTCTTGATAAGAACTTTGTCCATGTAACGCTAGTGATGTTATTAAGTTAGAAAAACAAATCCTGAATTGTAGCCATAACAACACACCACTACCTGCCTTAGGTCTAACCGCAGACCTGGTAGGTAGTGTGACTGTAGCAGAAGTCGAAATAATAATAATAATAATAATAATATTAATGGCCTAACGCCAAAACCATTACTACGATGAGAGTACAGTCTTTCTCCTTCCCTCTCTTTAATTAATAATAATAATAATAATAATAATAATAATAATAATAATAATAATAAAATAAAAAAATAAAATCAAAATAGAAAAAATGTGGAAATTGAAAACAAGAATAGTATCATTCATAATAGGAGCGCTTGGAATGATAAAAAAGGAACACAACAACACATTGAAAAAATTCCTGGAAATTCCAGCTTAAGAAAATACAAAAATTGTTTGATAAGTACAGCCACACACTAAGAAGAACTTTGTCCATGTAACGCTAGTGATGTTATGGAAGTTAGAAAAAAACAAATCATGAAATATAGCCATAACAACACACCACTGCCTGCCTTAGGTCTACCCGCAGACCTAGTAGTTATTTTGACGATAGCAGAAATCGAAATAATAATAATAATAATAATAATCACTAACCAAATCTCCGTCTTACGAACATTTACTTTTATAAAAATTTAAAAATAATTCAGTAGACGATGTTATTTTATTTATGGTAACTGGATTTTTTGACGGTGTGTGAAAAATGCCGATTTTATCGCAGTCGCCATGACTGGAATCAAAGTGTAGTATCTGTTCTCGAGTGGATAAACTGCATTTCATTTCTCAATTGGGTCTCTGTCTTCGGAGTGAGCACGACTGAAAATATTATTGAGAGGAGCCTGGTTTCGGGAAACAGCTGCCCACGGCAGTAATTCCCCTCATTGCACTAAAGAAGGGGGATCAGTAGTCATACCGATGTCAGTACAATCGGCAGTTGCAGGGGCTGGGCTGTTTTTAGACCTAGCCCAGGTGCACGTGCTCGGGCTCCTCACATTAAATTGACTTTGTGTTGGCGGCAAGAAAATACAATGGACGTTTGGCCAAGATCAAAGTGTAGTATCTGTTCTTATAAGCATAATCTGATCCTCTCTTCTGTCTTTTCTTTTCTTTCTTTCTTTCTTTCTTTTTCTGACTGAAACCAACTTGTATTTTTCGCTTTTCCACTCGATCAAAACGGAATATTGGCGATTACCCTACTTCGTTTCCATCGTTCGAGATTGTGTATGTGAAAATGTTACTTTTATCGCGGTTGACAATACAACTCGACCTTTTGCCTTAGATCAAAGTGTAGTATCTGTTCCTATCGCTTTAATTTGATTCTCTCTCTTCCCTTCTTGCTTTCATTTTCACTGAAACCAAGTAGTGTCTTTTCAAGCGATCAAAACGCGGAATACTTCATTATTATTTATGAAACATCGACAGGGCGTAACAGTCGTACGAAGAGCCGGACAAGCCCAATTATTATAGGATGATAATATAATAGAAAGCTGGAGGCGATGGTGTAGGGGAAGTAAATGAAAGATCAATTCATTATTTGGCAGCTTTGTATTAACTTTCACAAAAGACTTCGTCCTCAGCTTTTATCTAACGACTAACTGATTGGATGACGTTTTCAGTACTTCCCATTGACGTCTATCAGAATGAACTGAATGGCTCGAACTAGTCCACTTTCGTTTTTATCAAGGCAAACACTTGAGATCTCACCTACGTAGCATTGCTATGGTGTGCAACGACTTAAGAAAAGAATTTCATCAAACATAGTGACATTTTTTCAGTAGTTTGGTACATTTACACTTTCCACATAATGTCGATGATTCGAACTTGAATCCTTATGAAGGAAATAAAAAGGGTTTTAGCCTTAACCCTCGAAATTTTGGTCGAGTTTGTGATATTCGCGCCTGGGTAAGTAGAAATCAGACTCATGCTCCTCATTTATGGGTTAAATAATAAAGAAGTGGTCTCTGCAGCGTTGGTTTGCAACCAGTCTCAGGCAACTTTGGATTCGAAAAGCATGTGGTGCTGTCAGGCATATTTTTATGCTAAAATTTACTCACTACAAAGGGCCACTCAAGGTAGAGGCTTTCTATATGTGGTGTGAACATAAGTGGCGAGAAAGAAGTGAAGATTGTACAGATGAGGAGGATAGATAACGACAGACCCTTGACTTGAAGAGGTTAAGATTTTAGTAATACATGGAAGTAATTACGCGCAGTAATTGCACAAAGTAGCAGCCAATAAAAACAAGGACTCCCAACCAAAAGAAAGAAAAATAATCAGTTGGCAAAACACAAAAGTCTTGTAAAGTCGGTCCCCATGGGCATGTTTGTTCCTCAAATCGATTTCAAGAATTGTTTTACTGAAATCGTTGTTTTCTTGGCTGGATGTATGTATAATAACACTTATAATAGACACTTTTGACGTAGTTAAATGTTTAGCAAACTTGTCCTGCTAAAGCAATTACCACAGAATAGTAAGTTCAATTCGCATTAGGGCGCTCCACTTTCTGCCTTGTGCCACATCTAATCTACGCTTAGAAAAATCATTTATCAAATCTTTATTAGGGCACTTCGACGTCGTGTAATGGTTAGCAAACTTGTATCACTATATCAGTTAGGACTGAGTAGTGAATTCGATCCTCACTGGGTACCTACACTTTCGGTTTTCGTTTTAGAGAAACTATCGTTGGATACTATGTGCGTTAACCCACTCAGCCACGGAGGATCCTTGTCCACCAACAAAAGTTTGAAAAGTATGAAAATTTCGATGAATTGACAAATAAAATCCATTACTTTCATATATATATATATATATATATATATATATATATATATATAGAGAGAGAGAGAGAGACCGAGAGAGAGAGAGAGAGAGTAAGATAATTGTATATATATATATATATATATATATATATATATATATATAGAGAGAGAGAGAGAGAGAGAGAGAGATAATTGATAATATTAGTGGTCAATATATATATATATATTTCGAATAGGATAAAATCCAGGTAGAGCTCTATAACAAGGCAGAGCAAGAATATATTATAAAGGCTAAAACATTCCATGGTTATAATTTATTACATTGGAATCGTAATCACGATCAAATCACTAGACCTACAATTTCAAAAAACGGTCTGATGAATTGGATCGTGATTACCATTCAATGTAATAAATTATAACCATGGAATATTAATGTTTGAGCCTTATATATATATATATATATATATATATATATATATATATATATATATATATATGTGTGTGTGTGTGTGTGTGTGAATTAAGGCCAGGCGTAGTAAATTGAATGTAAACAAGTAAAACCCTTGGTAAATTGATAACATCAGGCGTACTATGAATTATTGGAGTGAGTGTAACGATCTTAATGGTTAGAAATGATTAATCATTTCTTCAAGTTTTACTCTAAAATATTACAAAGTTTTGCCGCGTTCTTTTTTTTTTAAGCAAGCGACACAACTTGCGTGTTCTCAGCGCTGACTGAAAAGAAAACTAACCGATGTCAAATAAATAACCTAAATCTACAGATATCATTCAAACACTGAACACCCAATAAAGAGCGAATAAAATGGCTGCTTTTGAATATTGCAGCCACTTTTTCACTTTTGAAGTCTAAAACTTAAATTTTTAAATTTGTGAAGCATCACTTATTTGCGCAACCAGGACGTATTGATCTTTTAGTTAGCTATTTATTCCGTATCTTCACGTGATGTAAAACCCAAGGCAAGGTCATATTACATCGAAGACTTTTGCGGAGACAAGCATCTTGGTCCGGACGCCGAAATATATAATTTTTTTTTTTTTAAAGAGAATTACTTTTGTTTTAAAATTCATTTGGAAATCTCAGAACTATACTAGAGTTTCTATATTTTTACGTTTTTGATGTTCTAGTGAGAGATTTGTTTTGTTTCAGCAAATCGGATGAAATAATTGAAAAACAGCACGTAGACAATAAAAGTCAAAACACATTGGTTCGATTATTGGACAGGAATTTGTGATGAGGACATCAACAGATAATTCTGTTGAAATTCAAACTTCTAAGAATTCTTTAAGTAAAGAACCTTGTTTGTCTTTTGCTTTATTTCATGAATTATTTGCACAGCTGCCATTTTCTCTTAGATTCTTTGGCTTACAGCCATATAACGTTCAAACACCGGTTCTCGTACGATCAACGAAGTTAAAAAATGTCGAGCCATATCAGTTCATAGATGGGTGACCGCTTGGGAAATACAAGGTACTGTATACATGGATGGGTGGCTGATGTAATGGATTATGGCTCGGAATTGGAAATCTGTGAATCTAGTTCCAATTCCAGTTGGGATTGTTATATTCATTTACGTGCAAATACCCTGGGAAAGGTATGGACCCCCCGCCTTTCCACCAGAAAGCAAATAGTAGAACTTGTATTAGTACCTCCCCGCCAAAAAAAAAAATTCCAAAAATAAAAATATTTTCTGGCTTTAAAATAGCCTGGAACAAGGACGCGATATTCATGCTCGAATAATATCAGAAATTGAAATACAAATGCTGGACTTGTAGAGTAGAGGCATTTGATAAAGTATCTACAAATTGTTGGAACTGCTATGTAACCTTGAAATATTTGGGAAGGATATTATAATAATCAATAACCTATATCTTGTGTCTTCTCACTAGATTTATTCAACTTATAGAGCGAGGCGATTCTGAGAGAGAACAGAATCCTCCTACAAAATTACTACTTTCAAGCTTCTATCTATCTATCTATCTATCTATCTATCTATCTATCTATCACTCTGGCGATGTGAAAAATCCACTTAATAAAATTTGTAAATAAAAATATAACAAACTCATATCAGGGAAAAATTCAGTACAAAAAGATAAGACTAAAAAATCAGTATGGGTAAAAAATAATCAATCAGCACTGCAATGTCTAGTCAAAAAAAAAAAAAAACACCGGCAAAGTAAATCAAGTAAAAACGGAAAAGCGCTCAATACACTAAGTAGAGCAAAATCTAAAAAATCCTAGTGAGCAAGAACCCACCTACCAAGGTTTCACCTCATGGATCATCAGGGTACTACTGTCCAGTAGTACCCTGAAGACTTTTTTTTACTGTTTTAGTCTTATCTTTTTGTACTGAATATATATATATATATATATATATATATATATATATATATATATATATACTAGCAGTAGTCCTGGCGATGCCAGGGGATGTAACAATGAAATAGATCAAGTATAGACCATCATAAAGACTGAAAAATAGAATTGACAAAGATTATTGTTTTAAGGTTGACGGATACGCATGTCTTAATTAGTTTTTTTTTTTGTATATTTGTTTTTTTTTTTGTTTTTTGGTCAAACCCAAACTCAAACAAAAAATACATTGTTTTCAATCGTTATGAGTCTACCGATTGAATAGAATTTTATTATAAACAATTGTCTTGTAAATGGAATTTTAAAGAATTCTGAATGTAAAAAACAAAAGAAAAAGTGTGCAAGACAATAAAAACACTACCTGCCAAAATAAGTGAAGTTTTGTTGAAATCAGTTGAAAAATGTAGGAAATCCGATTCCATATATAAACTAACACACACACATTAACGAGTTGTCCCCTTTCATTCTGGCGACAGAATCGTATTTTATCGTGTTTTCAAATTGATTTCGTGCAAAAACAATTGTGTTTTCCAATTTTTGGCGCTGTCAGAACCACCGCAAGGTAATTTTACGTAGTCCTGTGAAGTTTTGTTGAAATCGGTTGAAAAATGTAGGAAATCCGATCCAATATATAAACGTACAGACACACACATACACACAATCTGTGTTTTATAATAAGTAAGATGTATGTATTAAGACAGGTTTCGTTAAATTTAGACGTGACTAAAACTGTTAAGAAATCAAAAGAAAAACGGTTAAATTCATAACCTTCTGATATTTAAATATATATATATATATATATATATATATATATATATATATATATATATATATATGAATCCATAAGTTCATCCCATACTAAAATAATGTAAATATTAATTTATAAAAAAAAAAATCAACATCATTTTACTTACTTTCGTTTATTCGTCATTAATTTATATCACTTAGAAACTTCCATAATTTATCGAAACTTTTCAGATACCTTGATGAATATTTATGAGTATTACTTATATTTTAAAATTTTGAAAAAAATAACATATTTGCTTTTGTTTATAGATTCCCAATTTCACATTAGCTTTGTAGATCTTAATAGTGTTTGTCTTTTGTCACCTCTACTAAATCTTGTTCTCCATCCATTTACTCAAGATCGCTGTGTTGGTTATGTTGTTTTCTTCTGTCCCTCTTTCTTTCTGTCTGTCCTGTGAGTGCCAAATTTTCCAAGCCCCTTTTCTCATTATGTCCCCTAGAACACACAACTCTTTCCTGATGTTAAGTATAAGTGTCCTTTTTTATTTCCATTTTCTCTAAAACGTTTTTCTCGCCACGTTATTCTCTTCACCCTTCTGTAGAACCACATTTCTGATGTTTTCAAGTCTCTTCTTCATCTTTTGAGGAGATTTTACAGCTTTTAATTCCACATAGGGAAGACTGATATTACATAGCAGTTGAGTAGTTTTTCTTTTTTCTCTTTATTAAAACTTTACTTATCCCTTGGAAGGAATCTTTCGTTATCCCAAGGCGCATTTGGATTTCAGTATCACATATACTTAAAGTGTATTTGATTTTGGTATCTCAATTTTGTAATTTGCATATTACTCTGAATAAATAATAAGGTACTAAGTGAACTCTTTCTGATATCACTTTAATTTCTTGTTCCGGTGTCCTTATCTTTATTTCGGTCTAATTCTGCTTCGCGCTCCGTTTATCAGGATTCGTATCATTTGTTTACTTATGTGTCGCATTAAACAGATATTCATTGAACTTACATTCATTTACACGTAACCTCTTAGATACTATTACAAAGATGTATTTAGTGAAGTCCTCCGGTATTTCGCCACTGTTGTATATTTCGTTTTTAATTCTATGATTTTGTTTAAAGCTGAGAGCATTTTTTATGGTAGGTGACGCTGTGTTGCTATATAGACTAGATTACATTTGTCATTCGTATACATTTCTGGCAAGTCTGACTTCAATGTTTGACGTGTAGTAAGTAAGGAGGTAACTGAGAAGTGTTCCGTTTAACAATTGCAGAATATTCATATTAGTAGGCAGATACGACTTTACGCAAATGGTAATGGACATGAGGCTGCACGGCTGTATCGGTTGCGTTTCCAAACCGAAGGCAGCCGAGTTATTCGACCTTTGCGTGTTTATCGTCGCGTTGCTGAGACAGGACCCGTGGCACCACAAACTGTGAATCGAATAATATTGAGAGCCGATTATACGCCTGACCACAAGGAACATTCAACAGGCTGTCGGAGACGATCAAATGACCATAGAATGTCGCATATCTCATAGTAACGCAAGCAGGCTATTTCAAAAGCAGCACCTGTATCCATATATCATTTGCAACGTATGTTGAAATTTTGTGTACCCTGGTGTATTAGTGAGCCAGCCAAAATGAGCTGACTCATTTTATAGTTCACCAATAGAAGGTTTAACCAATCAGAAGGCTCAAAAATATTCAATGCGACGTGTATAAAAGGCAGCCATCTTTTTCAAAAAATACTCACGGCCAGCCTTTGATATTGAATACTTGAAGAATTACGGAACAGCTGCTGATGGTATGGTGATATAGTCAGATTCAGTAGAGTGTCTGACTCGTGAGTGTTAATCTTTAACGTTGTTTCATTGAACAGATTACGTACTGCTGTATTCTATATTCATAGACTATAGTGGGCATGGTCAACAACGTGGGTTTCATGGTCACTCAACAGATGATGATGACCTTTGCCGGTGTTTTATTGCCACCCGATCAGTTGTTTTGTCTCATTAGTCTTTTTACGGATGGGTAACAATATTACAAAAGTGGTGTCTGCGACCAACATGCTGAAGAAGTTCGCTGTTTTCGCTATCTACGGACTGTGGCGATAACGGCGTAGAGCAAACTGGCTCTAGTGTTCATTTCATAGGTCTTAACAAAAGTGAGTGATCAGATTGGCTAACCTTAAACGTGATGGGGATACTTCAAAACCAACACATATATCCGGATCATTTTCAACGTGCAGGCTCTCTTTCACCTCTGATCACTCACCACAGAAGAACAGCCGATACTTTATTTCCCAAAATGTTTATCCATTGTTTGTCTCTTCCGGTCTTGTTTTATGGATGACAACATTTGGAAGAGATGGAATAACAAATTTACATAAACATTTGTAAGCGGGTTTGAATCCCATTGTACAATACATAGACACCAGCATCAGTGTAGTAGGCTGGAATTGTAGGTGACTGTCTGTTAGGTCAATATATTCTCCTAGTAAGTTTTACAGGAGGTTTCTACAAGGGGCTTATTTCAACATACTTCGGAATCGTTTGAGAATGTATCTCTGCTAATACGAACAAGCATGTGATTTATGCACGATGGGATTCAGCATTTTAGTCACATTCTTCGTGATGCTCTGTCCAAGAAAGGTGGATAGGTAGGACAGGACGAATTCCCTGGCCTGCATTCCCTATCCCTCAATTCATTGTACTTCTTATCATGAGACCACTTGAAACAATTGATTTATGCAACAACGCTTCATCAACTAGGTCACGGGGCCCTGCAAAACCATTCTACACCGAAAGGGCCCTAACCATTCAATGATCCGACAGGTGCATGTGTGTGTAGAATATTTTGAATATTTGTTATGAGTTGCTGTGTTAAGGTACAACAATGGAATTTTGGACATATGTTAATATGGACATTTTACCTTCTTTTAGTGGCAGGACCTGCCTCAGAGTTTGTAAAAGTATTTTGAATGTATTTGGGATTGTACATTTAAGAACGTCTGCTTTTAAACTTTAAACTTAATAAATCAAAAAACGAAGGCTTTGCCGACATATATTTATGGATTTTGTCCTTGTTTTGATGGGGAAACCGCTCCTAAAGTTTGTAAAATATTTTTGATGCACCCTGTATATAATAAAAGGTGTGCTATATTTTTGGATAAAAGTGCTCAGAATTCCAGTAAAATCATTTCACGATATCACGGTTTTCAGAGCTTAATTTAACAATTGGACAATTTTGCTGTTACATGATTCAGACATTTTTCAATTACACCCGATAAATAAATAAATAAAATAAAACAAAATTCTCTAGACACTTAACGACACATTATGGTGCCAAAAGCTATCTTTCGCTGTGTGACTGACCAACGATGTGTACGCATGAATGCCATCATTCACTTTGGAAATGGATACCCCCACCCCTACCTCAGCTTGAACTCTTTCCAAAGGTGTGACTGATATGTGAATAAAATTCTCTCTAGGGCCTCTTACCAAAATGGTCGCTCCAGCCGTTTCAATAGTAATTAATTTTGCGAATGAACATGCTTATAAAGATGCGTAAATTTCAAGATTGGTTATTCCTAAATTTTCGCTTGAGAATGAAACAGGGTCTTGATACTTTAATTCAATTTAATTTTAATAATTATATTGAGGTTTTCGGCTCTCGTTTTTGAAACATATAGAACTCTTATGTAGCGAAGGAATCATATTTTAAAAAAAAATAATTATAATTTAATTTCTACTTATGTTAGGAGCACTGTTTTTTAAAAAACCTAAAAACAAAAATACAAAAACTGAACTCCATCGTTATTTACCTAACATTATTTCTTTTCCTATTTTTCTTACTCTGTATATAATATTCTACCTAGATTCTACTCTTGGAAAATATTTATATAGTTCCTAAAACAGTCAGATATATAAATTTAACTTCGTTCTGGTACTTTTACATATATATCGGTGCTATGCTTATATATATTTATATTTCCCTTGGGATACATATTATCTCTCATGGAGAGGACTGAGTTCTGCATGGACAACCACCATCATGCTAGTTATGACCCTAATATAAGGCTTTCGCCCTAACATATATACTTCATATATCTCCTCACCGTGACAACAAAACACGATGTTAACAGTCTACTGATAGATACAAATATTTTAGAAGGTCCTTCTTTACGGGGAAACTGGCCACTTGGGCACAAGGGCCTCATTGTCACTTCACAGAACGTCTGCCGAAGACAAGTGGTAGGACATAGGCATCAATAAAAAAGGAATACGTCGCCAATGATCGCTAAAATGGGTTGGATTTTGTCCGGGGAGCATTTGTATAGGTATATATATAAAACGGATATATGCCGCCGGTACAATGAAACCGAATAAAGATTCCAATACGGATGCATCAGGGGTGAGCGTTTGAATCCAATTCGTATTTAATCGAAACAGACCCTCTTGTGTGAATTTTTGGCTATAATAAATTGCGCCATCAGCAGATGAGGCGCAACTTTTGGGCGTGGGTCATCAGGTAACTCCGAGACTGAAAAACTATATTGTTTCTTAATGCCACATCTCTTCACAACAGTCTATCGCATGGCTGTCCACAGCTTCCTTTTCTTTAATATTTGGTGATGGAATAGTTTCTCGTTGTCTTCTTTACGGTTCTGAATAGTTCTTCTTCTAGACTTCCATCAAGGCTAAAGAGAATAGTCTACCCTGCTATTGGGAGGTTTTAAATAACGTGAAATTGTAAATAATGTTACAGAAGCGAAATTTACATACAGTATTAATGAAATAACGATATACATATATTTATATATCAAGATCAATATTGTGGAAATTGTATGACAAAAGTGGGTTGCTGGGAATTTTAGAGACGAGACTGGCCCACAATTTTGACAAAAAAATGATACTCTGATCAAAAGGAGAAAATAATTCACTATAACGTAAATGTCTAGAGAGCGCATTTAATCACAATCTACAATAAATTGTGCTCATTTTACGGTATTTCCTGCATTCTAGTAGAACTTCTATAATCACAGTGTAGGATATATATATTAGAAAAGTGGTGGAAATAAAAATAAAATAATCTCAATTAAATCAGCTAGATTAATGTTTTAATCAAAATATTTAAAAACAACAAAATATAACAAAACACATTTAAATATATTTTAAAACACAATATTCGTTTTATTGACAACGAACAGGATACAGCATGATTGGATTGGAAAAAGCAATTCACTGTCTACAGGTGGTGAATTGTCCAGCAGCCATGTTGTTGTCTGATACTACCTTTTTTTCCGTGAAGAGTCAGTGATTCGTTAAGGGAGAGTTGTCTCCCCCTAACAATTAAAAAAAAAAAAAAAAATTTAAAATTCATAGCATCCTTCATTCGTGCGCATGTGTAGTCGTATCAACAGAACGAATTTCGTCCAATGAAGTCCTGAAGGACGAAACGCGTCCATGCAATATTAATAAAAGAGAATTTCATACTTTTTTCGGGCTAATTTGTAATCAGTCCACAGAGTAGATCACGTCATTTGAACAAAAAGAAAAGTGTCGGCCATTTTTCTTCACAAATCTTGTCTGATTCATTCCAAAGTCACATTTTTGCACAAAAACAAATGAAAAAAATAAAGAAAACTATTCATTCTTTCAGAAAACGAATCCATTTTCCAGCCAAGTCTTTAAAAACGGTGCTATTCAAAACTCGTTCTTAAATACAAAAGTACGGCTGTTTCTCAATGGATGGATGAATTCCTAGGAACAATGCTTACATGAATAGAAATTAATCAGTTATTTACAGGGCTCACCCCAAGCAGTTTGTCTAAAAGATCAGTTCGCCTTGACATTTCTGAGTCATAAATGTCTTTGAAATAACTTAAAAATGAAAGAGAATATTCTTGGCGTCATCTCAAGTTAACAATCTATGAAAACCAATTGTGTCTAAAGCAACAAAACAGGTGAAAAGTTTACAAAATTCAAATGGTCCGAAATCATTTAGGAACAATTCACAGAAAGAAGTAGTTATTTACATTCTTTATATTTGAAAAATGTCCACATCATTTTTTTTTTATTATAACGTTTCGGCAACAAGAAAAAAAGGTGGCTTAGAGGGTCAAGAATCACAGTAAAAAACTGTAACTGAGCAGTTAAATAAAACATTAGGATTAAGTCACTAGAACTACGATTAAAACGTTTGTATTTAAATTTGTTGACATAGTAATAGTGAGTTCAATCTCGGAGAACTGAATGGAAGAGACTCAGGCTCAGTGGAGACAGAGCGAAATAAATTGGCAGTATTAAAGTAATCGTGAGTTCAATACCTGGGCCAGGTAGTATAAATCATATTCAGACTATCTATCTATCTATCTATCTATCTATCTATCTATCTATCTATCTATCTATCTCGGGCTGTTTCATTCATTATCTATCTATCTATCTATCTATCTATCTATCTAATAAGTTCTATTTTTACAGATTGTCCCGAGCAATGAAGCTAACCTTAACAGTCATGTTATCAATTCAACTTTATCAAGCCAGAATTTTTGATGATGCCAGTTTCTCGTGTGAGGTGGAGCAAAGACTTTTTTCCTTTCAGCTTTTTAATTCTTTACGTATTTCACTCCATTGACGTTGCGTTTAAATTTTCCAAGATCAAAGTTCAAGATGCCGAAAGAACTGAGCGAGAAACACGAGAGGAGAAAATATTAGCATAGAACTTACGGTTGCATCCCGCCATTTTAATTGTAAAATGATGAGACCTTACCGCCAATCTTAGTACTGCGCTTAAATTCATAAAGTCTACTTACCAAAGCGGAAAGTTCGTCAGAACAATTAGCATGAAAATATTTATTGAAAAAGCACAGAGAAGTCACATTACGAAAAGGAAAAAGTGACTGAAGCCTAGATGCCACGTCTGGACCGATAAATTGCAGATTCTTCTTTGTATTTAATCAAGAATCTCAAAATACATAATGATGTACCAAACCAGATGTGACAACCTTCTTCAATACATGAACAGTGGTAGACTATAAATGTATAAAATAGATTCTGACAAGAAAAAATTGTCTAGACGATATAGTAAAGCATTCTGATTCTAGCGGCGGACCTAGCAATGGATTCAGTAAATCTTTCTACTTCCTGTCACTGGTAAACGTTATCCCAAGAAGGTGCAAGCCAATCACTCTCTTGGATGCTAGCATCAGCCATTCTGATGGAAGGCATAAAATACGATTGAAATAAGAAACAATTCATTTTGGAGGTATTCTAATTAACGAGAGCCATTTTCTTGCCCCAGTTAACAACAGATTGTGGAGTCATTTACCTACCTTCTAGCGATTTTTTATTTCCACATTTCCTTGTCAAATGATCATAATATAAATTTGTCCACAAACTCATCAAAAAACAGAAAGTTAATCAATTTAAAACAGAGTTAACATTGTATAAAAGGAGTCTGCTAAATAGTCCAAAGATTGACTCCCAAATTACACCGACGAAAAATTCCAAAATTTAAAGAGAGGGATATAGACGTAACTTAAAATTTTAAACAAATAATACTTATAATAAACTTCTGTGACACAGAAATATTTGTGATTCAAATTTAGCTTTTTTTAATAATATAGGGGGAATTGAAGTGGGCCTCATATAAGATTCCCACGTGATGGTCACAACGTTTAATAAATAAAGAATAAAAAGCGACTGACCTCTATATACAAGTTATTTTAAACAATATTAAAATAAGTCCTTACAAACTTAATGGTGTCTGCGACCAAACTTATCTGCTGAAGAAGTGTCCGATATTTTCGCTATCTACGCACTCTGTGGTGATAAATGTAGACCAGGCTGGCTCTGAAAGTGTTCGTTTTCAAGACACCAAAGTGAAGGTGAGCAGATTAGGCCTTAAACTGCCAAGGGCAGACATCATATCTCTTATTTCTCATAATAAAAAGTAGAAAATAGTTTATTCTGATGAAAGCGCTCAGTCACTGTTTTTTAAGGGGCCAAAAAAAAAGGTTTTATTAAAATATGGGAAAAAAAACCCAAAGGTTTTTTTTGGGGACAATTTCCGAAAAAGAAAGGTAATAATACCTCATCTAAATATAACCCAGATATAAAGGCCCTAAACGGATAAATTGGCAACAAAAGAGGACGTGAATAATGTAAATATGTAATAATCCTCATCTCAAAATATGATTAATTTAAATGCAACGTCAAAACCATCTTCTGTCTTTCTGAACCTTGTTTCTATCTTGCCTTCCTCAATCATTTCTATTCTTAGTCTTCTCATTATGTTTCAATTTCACTCCCTGTAACCCTAACCCTGTGTTTTGGTGGCATTAGCTCCTTGATTGGGATGAAACGATTAAAAAAAAAAAACAAACAGAAAAAGTTGACTCTTAAAAAATGCGTGGTTTATTAACAGAGTGACTATTAACGTTTTCGTAAATCTTGTTTATGATATTTAAATTATTGGATTAAATGTCCTGAGTATGACGATAAACTACCTCCGCAGCAAGGTCTCTAATCAGAGGTTTTGAAGAGGTGGAACAACCTCTTAAATTTTCTATTGTTGTACCTAGGCCCACCTTAATCCCTTGTGGTTTTTTTAACTGTTAGGGCCCCCACCTATGGTACAAATAGTGAACTATCAAACTGGGACTCAAAACACTGAAAGTGGAGAAACACATTTAGTGAATGTTCCAGCAAGACATTTTCATCGTAAAAAATTACCAGTAATACGTTTTGTAAATGAAATCACTAACGCTCCCAAAGAAAATTACATTTCGGCATTAAATGACCCATAAACGTGTTGGTATGCCGTTAAATCTCCAGAACAAAAGCAAAACCAATTGAATTATTTTATTGAATTTAATTATGACCTTAACTTTAGGTAAAAACGTTCATAATAAAAGATTTGTTTTTGAATTTGTAGTTTTAAATATTACGTTTGCTTCTAGTTAATTTTAACGGTAAGCTAACAGAAATTCTACATATATAAAACCTTTCAGAATGAAAACGACCATCTCATAGAAAATTAAATTTTATTAATATACTAGCAGTAGAAGACCGGCGTTGCCCAAGGGATGGAACAGTAAGAGATAGACTGGCATCGACCATCATAAAAACTGAAAAATAAATTGACAAAAGATTATTGTTTAAGGTTGACGGACAGTAAATTTGATGGTTGTGGTTCAATCCCCGAGTCGGGCAGTGTGGATTTTGACTCACTGGAAACGGCGAGCAATAACTGAACAGTGCTAAATAAAAAATAAGAACTATACCAGTTCAGGGTTACCCAGAACGATATAAACCTGAGTAAGGCCGGAGAGAACAACGGCCGAAACGTCTTGATTAAGCAACAAAGATGGGGACATCAGTTCTAACCCCTAATATTACAGTGTGGAAATACCCATCATTGAAAGTGATGGAAAGAAAAAAGAAAATACTCTAAATGAGTTCGGCCTAGTTAAAAAAAGATCGCTATTTCTATTCTCTGCTCTATTACTATTGAGATCATCATTTCTAGTCTATCCTCTATACTATACGGACCGCTATTCTCTACTCTATTCACTATACTATTTCTCCATACTATTTCTCTATACTGATCACCATTCGGTGGTTACTATTCAAGCGAATATTATCGAGCAAGTACTATTAGTGCGATTATCTATTCGAAGGCGTCTGGCACTAGTATTGTTCAACGGTTATTACTATAGTTGCATCTGCGATTACAAAGTCTCTACTACAATGAGCAATACGAAAGTGACAATGAGTATTCATTGACATCACAAAAAATGGCAACGAGTGTTCGTTGACATCACAAAAAGTAAATTTTCTGATGCTGCATCAGCCAAGGCTCTCGTGGCTGATGATCTCAATTCATTGGAAGTGTGAACATATAGACGTTTTGTCTTGGTTAATTAAAATAGACTACACTAATTATTCCGTTAAATGCCAAGGATTTGCTTGTCATTTGTCTGAGCTAACCATTTGATTATGTCACCTGAGGACTGACGCACTTTACCTCTTTTTTGATCTCAGTCACCCCAAACAAGGCAGTATGCCACTAAGACACAAGAGGTTACAGAGTGTGGAGGAATTAGGAACAGGAATATTAATAATGAGCAGAAAGAAAAGGAGTCTATCTTCTTCTCCACGGACCGCTATTTTCTACTCTATTCACTGTACTATTTCTCTATACGGATTACTTTTCGAGCGAGTAATATCGAGCAAGTACTATTAGTCCGAATGGTATTCGAAGGCGTCTGACACCAGTATTGTTCAACGGCGTTACTATACTTGTATCTGCAATTACAAAGTCTCTACTACAACGAACATTACAAAAGTGACAACGAGTATTCGTTGGTATCACAAAATATGCACACTTCAATATACCGTCTGCTGCGATGAAAGATATTATATTTAATGTGGGATGTTTATTTTTTATAATAATAGATTGTAATATTTAGAGTCTTTCCTTGAATTGAGTTTTTTATGTTCTAAATAAGATGTGAACAACAGTTCAAAATAAAGTATATCGAGTTTTTTTTTTAAATATAACAAATCTAAGAAGATAGATTAACTGGTTTCTGAACGACCAAATTCCGGTCATGGAATCGAGGTAACAATTGTGATCATTATTACGATCGACAAATCCACCGATAAGATGACCTGGTCAACTGAATTGAAAGCTCAGAAGACATAGTCTGAAAGGTCTGATAATCTGATAAGCATTTAGTTGTTCCTACAGTTGATAGTGTGAATGAGAGTCGACAATTGACGAATAATCATTTAAAAGTCTTGTTAGCCGTACCGACTTTTCTTATGGCAATAAAGACGGGCTTAATTTAAAAGTCGAATGCAGAAAAATTGTTGATATCGTAGCTGGTACAACCCCCAAAAAAAACAGACACACACATGGAGAAGAGAGGAAAAGACAGAGAGCAAAAAACATTCTTTTTTTTTTTTCTTCTTCTTCTTCTGTGACGTGTTCCTTCAGGACGTAGGTGATCATGGTTCTCCACAATGTCCTCTCCTTTTGTAGCTCTTAGTAAATTTCATCTTTTGTTATTTCTCCCAAACCCTGTACCGCCATCTATTTAGTCAAGCTCATTCTTCTTCTTCTATATGCTGTGTCATTTCAAGACGTTGGCGATTATGGCTCTCCACAATTTCCTCTCATTTGTATGTCTTAATAAATTTCGTCTTTTTGTTATTTCTCCCAAACCCTGTTCGCCATCCATTTAGTCAAATTTCTTTTTTCTTCTTCTTCTTCTTCTTCTTCTTCTTATGTGCTGTGTCATTTCAAGACGTTGGCGATCATGGCTCTCCACAATTTCCTCTCATTTGTATGTCTTAATAAATTTCATCTTTTTGTTATTTCTCCCAAACCCTGCTCCGCCATCCATTTAGTCAAATTTCTTTTTCTTCTTCTTCTATGTGCTGTGTTATTTCAAGACGTTGGCGATCATGGCTCTCCACAATTTCCTCTCCTTTGTAGCTCTTAATAAATTTCATCTTTTTGTTATTTCTCCCAAACCCTGTTCCGTCATCTATTTAGTCAAGCTCATTCTTCTTCTTCTATGTGCTGTGTCATTTCAAGAAGTCGGTGATCATGGCTCTCCGCTATTTCCTCTCCTTTGTAGCTCTTAATAAACTTTGTCTTTTGGCCATATCTCTGAAAACCCTGCCCCGATCGAGAGATTGGTTATGCATTGTTTGTCCCTCTTGCCTTCAAGTTGTCCTGTAAGTATCAATATTTTTCCAAGCCCTCTTTCTTCATTATGTGCTTTAGAAATTGCAATTGCCCCCTCTTGATATCATGCATATACCTTCTTTTTATTTCCATTGTCTCTAGAACTTCGTCATTGTCCACGTATTCGAACCAGAGTATTTCTAGCATGTTTTGTTGAATAACCATCATAAATATTGTCTCGCTAGAAAAATGCTTATAAAAATATTTACCATGTTCAAAACAATAAATGCTATTAACTGACAAAATATAAATTGATATTAATAATATTAAATAACATTATGTAACAAAATTTTTGACTTTTTTTCTGTCTTTGATGGTTCGTATTATTTCTTAATTGCCTCTGTCTAGTACAGGGGTTGGCAACCTTTTGATAATTATGTGCCAACTTAGGATTTTAAAAGCATTCAGTGTCCCAACAACATACGTATTTTTATACAAGTCAAGATCAATATACCTGTTCTACAATATATTTTATATAGTAATATATAGTATATATACTTTAGGATATATTAAAATTGAAACAGCTAAATATCTTCTTTGCGATGTAGTAGTTACTGGTTCGGACTTTGTGATGTCATCTGCGGTTGCGTGCCATTGTAAATTGCTTGGCGTGTCACTTGTGGCACGCGTGCCGTAGGTTGCCGACTCCTGGTCCAAAAGCAAAGAAAATGCCTATTATTCCCTTCAAATTTTGCTTTTGTGACCTGAACACCGATATTTTGAAACTAATTTATTTTCCATTACATTCCAGACAGATTCAGCGCTGAGATGCTGAACTTTCTGGAACTTTCGAGAAGTTCCTAAAAGAATGTTCACATTCGCCAGTTTTCTCAATGTGAATAGGTCAATTTCAGAAATATCATTATCCTGCTCACAAAAGCAAAGTTTGAACGAAACATTTACATTGTTGTCCTCATCTTGTTATTATATCCACGACGTTTCGGCCGTTATACTTCAGGGAATTGGAATTTTGAACCGAACCCTTTATTTCATCCACCGGGATAGACTGTTCTAGTTCCACATGCCATTCCTCTTCTGGATGTCTCAGTTTAGTTATTTCCTTTAGTAACTCAACTGTCCAAGTTTTTGTTCACTTCTGCTGTGGCCAGGTATTGAATTCATAACTCTTGGGGTCAAGTCACTGATGACTTCAACGAACGCTTTTATTCACTGGGTCAATATAGAAATATTTTGAAAGAAATATTAGCCATTTTTAATACTTTCTAGGCGTATGCAAATAAGAATTAACAGTTGCTACCCAAGGACAAAACTCGTGAAGATCACGTGTATGGTTGTCTACACTTCCCGCCAAATGTGAAGGACTAACACGGTGAAATGTCCCGAGGCTTAAGTAAGGTAGCTTTGAATTATAGAAAGGACAAAATCTAAACTCAACCCATCTTTAATCCACAGAACGAAGACCAAGGAAAATATTTAATCCAACACTTCATGAATGAAAATCCTTCTGTTCTGATGCCAATGCCGGCAATTAAAAAGATTAAGTATTTAAAGCAGGCAGTGCAAGGGTTTTTTTTAATTCAATGATAAGAAAGAAAAAAATAAAGGCGAGAAAAAATTGGAACAGGCTAACCGATTTCACATCTCAGTCATCAGAGTTCGATCGAAGCCAAATCAATAAAAGTCTCATGCACAATGATTAAAATAAAGAACATAGTAATAAATAAAGAGTAAAAATGCATCCGTCTCAATAACATATTGTTTACGTTTCCACTGTTGCTATATAAGGTCTGATGTTCCTGCTATATATCTCTAGATTTTTGGCAAATTCAAAAGAGCGGTCTGTAATGTAGGTATTTCTAAAGCTGCCAAAAACTTAATAAAAACAAAGTTTTATCGTCAAAATTTCTGTGTCATTATTAAGAAGAAAGACCAAAATAGGTTTTATGTAAAAGTTACATTTTTTAATCATTTTTAGAAATTTTCATTTAAAATCATTTTTTCTCGCGTCTTTGAGGACCATAGGTTTGTAGGAGAAATTTGAACGTCTTTTTGCGGTGATATTTGAGAATTCTTGAAAAAAAAATGTCCTGACCTGTCATATTGATTTCAGTCACTTTCTCGCTGCCGCGACGTGGCTACTCTCGGTCTTTTCTATAATTTCATGGCAATAGTTCTAATAATTTTTCCTCCATGGTACTTCGAGTACATGTATTTATGTCTACTACTAGATTGACAAAGAAGATCTTATCATTTTAATGTTGAAATAGCTAGATCTAACCGTAACTTCTATTCTAATAGTTTATTTTCTCGCCTGCGGATCTTCTTCCGATGTCTTGCTTTCTTGCGAGCTACTATCGTCAAAAATTTAAATGCGGTGTCTTCTTAAGCCGTTGTTATTGACCTTTCTCCACACTAAAGTCTTCTTATTCTCTTTCACTCCCAGTAACCTCTTGCGACTCAGTGGCATTATCGCTTTGTTTTGGGGTGAAATGATTAAAAAAAGGATTATATTAAGTCCACACAGCCTTCTCTTCTTACTACAAAAGAGTCGTTGTTTAGTTTTAATAAAGATTGTTTTAAAGTCTTTCCGTTGATAACTAGAATACGATTTGCATAGAACCGAAAACATGTCCATACGGAAGGAAGCGGTAAAACCCCGACATTTTATAAGATGTTCGGAGTCACAGAAATGTCAACAAACCAATGCAAAGTCGATCTTTTCCAATAAAAGACGGCATATATTGATTACTTGCCTTCGTTAGAAGTTGAGTTGCCCTTACCGATATAGTCAGCATCGAATCCAACTGACATTTAAATCCATAAGTAACAGAGATAATTTAGAATCAAACTGAAAAAGTACGTTTCCTCTATAAAAGGGCATAGTGAGATAATCAAGATGTTGACATTCCACATTACTTCAAACAAAAGGTTAGGAAGGAAACGACCCATCAATACTGGAAAGAGCGATAACAGCTACTGGACTTGAGAAACCTATTTTCCTAAAAAAAATTGTTAGAGAAAAGATTTTATAAATTTCAAGTGACAGTGGCACTGGTTGCTCATTCAATAAATGCCGAATGCTTCCTTATAAGGAAACAATATTACCATTACTATTACTATAAAGAATTCTGACAGATGAGCTCCTTCTAAGAATTTTTCTGTAGTTAAAAAAAAAAATTCGATCGAAACCGTTACAGTTCACCTTTATAATTTCACAAATATATTTTCATTTTGTTCCAAGGTTCGGTGAATAGAGTCAAGCGTGAAAAGTACCAGTAGAAGCCCTCATTAGCAGTAAGGTTAGGTTTAAGACCTCCCAAGTTCTCTGGCGGGGACAATTCTGAGTGGAAAAACTTAGGCCTCTTTGATTGGTTCGTGAATTTGGTGACATATTAATTCAGTTCAATAGCTGTGCCGGGCAGTGTGTACTTGGTCTAGACGAGATATTCCTAGACATGTTGATTGGGACAAGAAAAATCTACCCACCCCTGTAGATTCGATAAACTGCTTAGTGCGAAATTCACTGAAGGTTACGTAGATCAATGTGCACCTGATGAAATAAGGTGCACATTGATTATGGCTCGTAAAACGGACAGATTTGAAATAAGATATTAAAAAGCAAGAGGAAAATTAAACATATAAAAAAATGAGTTAATCAGTTTTGTTCCTCTCTTATCAAAATCCGATTGAAGTTAATAAAACAAAACAAAATAAACACATTAGTAATATACTAACAGTAATAATTTTTATTTTTCTTATTTTTTTAAGCATTTCCCACCAAACAAGGCGGGAGTGTCACAAGATGTTACAAAGAGTAAGAGTAAAAAGGTGTGTTTGAAGATAGGATAAAGAGAAGGACGGGGATCAAGATCAAGACATCAGAAGATGTCGATTGACATTACATTTGAATATTTGAAGATTATAGTTATTAAGGAAGCAAGTAAGAGGAAGGGAGTTCCACTGTCGGGAAGTGCGAGAGAAGAAGACGTTGGTGTTTTAAATGCAAACGTTGAAATGGTTAGATGTAACCTTAAGTTCTATGGTAACAGTTTCTTCCCCCGTATTTTTCGATTGTGGAACTCTCTTCTGGCTCCTTCCAGCCAAATTTCATCTTCAAAAATTTAAATGCAATGTCAATCGCTATCTTCTGTCTTCTTGATTCCTGTTCTTTATAAAAACCTTAATAATATTTGTCCTTAATAATATTTTTCTTTTTTCAGATGTTTTTTTCAGAATCAGAAACCTCTTGCGTCTTAGTGGCTTTATTGCCTTGCTTGGGGTGAAAGATTAAAAACATACAACAAAAATATTTTATTTTCATTTTTAACCAGGACGTACGTTTGATTTATTATCCTTATTGAGTTTTTAATAAGATTGATTCGTTTTCACGGGTTATCAACCTTTGCAGTTTATTTGAATCCAGAATATATTTTTAGATTGCAAGAATGTTTTGTAGTTAATACTAGTCAGGTGATACAAGTCTTACTAATTAGCCCATAGCTGGGGAGAGAAGAGATGGATTTATACCTTTCTCGATGGTATTTGCATTTAAATGAATATAACGAACCAATCAGGAATTGGAACCCGGCTCTCTTATTAACAATTCCGAGCCATTACCCATTACACCAGCCGCACATTCAAGCTTACAGCAGCAGGTATTCACAAGGGGTCACATAACTAGGTATTGACCAGGCTCGACGTTGCTTAACTTCGGCAATCGTACGGATACCGGTGTTTCTACGTGATATGGCCCTAAACCCTTACACGAAGCAAAAGCCAAGCACAAGAACAATCATGATAAATTTGAAACCATCATTTTCAATGTCTCGTTTTCACTGGACAACTGTTGTATATCCCCCTCGTGCCTGGGGGGATGGTCTTGGCGACGGTGTCGATTCACTCATATATTGTATCTTCTCTCTCTCGTCTTCTCTCGGTAGGGGTCGCGAAATGTTTTGAGTCAGGGATTAAAAGCATCAACAAAGATAATTTGAACTTATTTAGTTTATTTAATGCCGTCGACGTTTACATTTTCTAACTATCCAGTGGGATCGCTTCCTACTCCACTGGGGATCCGTTTCAGACACGAAAAAAAAAACACATTTACATTGCTTGACGTGTAAGAATCAACTCACCTGAAAACACTTTCCCACCTATCTCCTTTCCCACGCTCGTTCAGCCAATCAAAATAGACTTCCTTGTTTTGTCTTCCATCTGACATCGAAAGTCAATCCCAGGAAGTCCGAGCAGAGATACAATTCCCCCCTAAAAATAATAGTCTGCGAAACAATTATTTAATACTACAACAACAGCAATAATAATAATAATAATTAGAAATTCTCAGGCAAATATAATACATAATAGTGTGGATCCAAAATGAAGGTTCTGTGAGAAATATGAGGAAACCCTAGACCATTTAATCTCAGGATGTTCTGTACTTGCAACAAATGAATATAAA
The DNA here is from genome assembly GCA_903632075.3 of Acanthosepion pharaonis. NCBI lineage: Eukaryota > Metazoa > Mollusca > Cephalopoda > Sepiida > Sepiidae > Acanthosepion > Acanthosepion pharaonis. The sequence goes on along the minus strand of CAHIKZ030005454.1, from coordinate 957,795 downwards.
AATCGTCACGATAGAGTGGGGGGCAATATTTACACTGGACAATGTTCAAAAACTTTGGAAAAGATGTTAATAAACACTGGCATGAACATTACCCAGCATCGGTTACAAAAATAGAAGACATCATAATTCTATGGGATTACACCATTGAAGATTGAAGCAAATCGGCCAGACATAATTGTCAAAAAACAAAAAGAAAAAAAATCTTGCCTACTAATTGATATGGCTTGCCCAGCGGACTGTAACATAGAAACCAAGGAATTTGAAAAACTGACGAAGTATAAAGACCTGGAAATTGAAATAGAAAAAATGTGGAAATTGAAAACCAGAATAGTACCAGTCATAGTAGGTGCTCTTGGAATGATAAAAAAGAAACACAACAATTTATTGAAAAATCCCTAGAAATCCCAGAAATACAAAAAAATGTCTTGATAAGAACTTTGTCCATGTAACGCTAGTGATGTTATTGGAGTTAGAAAAACAAATCCTGAATTGTAGCCATAACAACACACCACTACCTGCCTTAGGTCTAACCGCAGACCTGGTAGGTAGTGTGACTGTAGCAGAAGTCGAAATAATAATAATAATAATAATAATTAATGGCCTAACGCCAAAACCATTACTACGATTAGAGTACAGTCTTTCTCCTTCACTCTTTAATTATTAATAATAATAATAATAATAATAATAATAATAATAAAAAAAAAAAAAAAAAAAAAAAATAGAAAAAATGTGGAAATTGAAAACAAGAATAGTATCATTCATAATAGGAGCGCTTGGAATGATAAAAAAGGAACACAACAACACATTGAAAAAATTCCTGGAAATTCCAGCTTAAGAGAAATACAAAAAATTGTTTTGATAAGTACAGCCCACACACTAAGAAGAACTTTGTCCATGTAACGCTAGTGATGTTATGGAAGTTAGAAAAACAAATCATGAAATATAGCCATAACAACACACCACTGCCTGCCTTAGGTCTACCCGCAGACCTGGTAGTTATTTTGACGATAGCAGAAATCGAAAATAATAATAATAATAATAATAATCACTAACCAAATCTCCGTCTTACGAACATTTACTTTATAAAAATTTAAAAATAATTCAGTAGACGATGTTATTTTATTTATGGTAACTGGATTTTTTGACGGTGTGTGAAAAATGCCGATTTTATCGCAGTCGCCATGACTGGAATCAAAGTGTAGTATCTGTTCTCGAGTGGATAAACTGCATTTCATTTCTCAATTGGGTCTCTGTCTTCGGAGGAGCACGACTGAAAATATTATTGAGAGGAGCCTGGTTTCGGGGAAACAGCTGCCCACGGCAGTAATTCCCCTCATTGCACTAAAGAAGGGGGATCAGTAGTCATACCGATGTCAGTACAATCGGCAGTTGCAGGGGGCTGGGCTATTTTTAGACCTAGCCCAGGTGCACGTGCTCGGGCTCCTCACATTAAATTGACTTTGTGTTGGCGGCAAGAAAATACAATGGACGTTTGGCCAAGATCAAAGTGTAGTATCTGTTCTTATAAGCATAATCTGATCCTCTCTCTTCTGTCTTTTCTTTCTTTCTTTCTTTCTTTCTTTTTCTGACTGAAACCAACTTGTGTATTTTTCGCTTTTTCCACTCGATCAAAACGGAATATTGGCGATTACCCTACTTCGTTTCCATCGTTCGAGATTGTGTATGTGAAAAATGTTACTTTTATCGCGGTTGACAATACAACTCGACCTTTTGCCTTAGATCAAAGTGTAGTATCTGTTCCTATCACTTTAATTTGATTCTCTCTCTTTTCCCTTCTTGCTTTCATTTTCTCACTGAAACCAAGTAGTGTCTTTTCCAAGCGATCAAAACGCGGAATACTTCATTATTTATGAAACATCGACAGGGCGTAACAGTCGTACGAAGAGCCGGACAAGCCCAATTATTATATGATGATAATATAATAGAGAAGCTGGAGGCGATGGTGTAGGGGAAGTAAAGGAAAGATCAATTCATTATTTGGCAGCTTTGTATTAACTTTCACAAAAGACTTCGTCCTCAGCTTTTATCTAAACGACTAACTGATTGGATGCGACGCTTTTCAGTACTTCCCGATTGACGTCTATCAGAATGAACTGAATGGCTCGAACTAGTCCACTTTCGTTTTTTATCAAGGCAAACACTTGAGATCTCACCTACGTAGCATTGCTATGGTGTGCAACGACTTAAGAAAAGAATTTCATCAAACATAGTGACATTTTTTCGAGTAGTTTGGTACATTTACACTTTCCACATAATGTCGATGATTCGAACTTGAATCCTTATGAAGGAAATAAAAAAGGGTTTTAGCAAACCCTTAAGAATTCGAAATTTTGGTCGAGTTTGTGATATTCGCGCCTGGGTAAAGTAGAAATCAGACTCATGCTCCTCATTTATGGGTTAAATAATAGAAGAGAGTGGTCTCTGCAGCGTTGGTTTGCAACCAGTCTCGGGCAACTTTGGATTCGAAAAAGCATGTGGTGCTGTCGAGGCATATTTTTATGCTAAAATTTACTCACTACAAGGGCCACTCAAGGTAGAGGCTTTCTATATGTGGTGTGAACATAAGTGGCGAGAAAGAAGTGAAGATTGTACAGATGAGGAGGATAGATAACGACAGACCCTTGACTTGAAGAGGTTAAGATTTTAGTAATACATGGAAGTAATTACGCGCAGTAATTGCACAAAGTAGCAGCCAATAAAAGCAAGGACTCCCAACCAAAAAGAAAGAAAAAATAATCAGTTGGCAAAACACAGTGTCTTGTAAAGTCGGTCCCATGGGCATGTTTGTTCCTCAAATCGATTTCAAGAATTGTTTTACTGAAATCGTTGTTTTCCTTGGCTGGATGTATGTATAATAACACTTATAATAGACACTTTTGACGTAGTTAAATGTTTAGCAAACTTGTCCTGCTAAAGCAATTACCACAGAATAGTAAGTTCAATTCGCACAGGGCGCTCCACACTTTCTGCCTTGTGCCACATCTAATCTACGCTTAGAAAATCATTTATTAAATCTTTATTAGGGCACTTCGACGTCGTGTAATGGTTAGCAAACTTGTATCACTATATCAGTTAGGACTGAGTAGTGAATTCGATCCTCACTGGGTACACTACACTTTCGGTTTTTCGTTTTAGAGGGAAACTATCGTTGGATACTATGTGCGTTAACCCACTCAGCCACGGAGGATCCTTGTCCACCAAGCAAAGTTTGAAAAGTATGAAAATTTCGATGAATTGACAAATAAAATCCATTACTTTCATATATATATATATATATATATATATATATATAGATAGAGAGAGAGAGAGAGAGAGAGAGAGAGAGAGAGAGTAAGATAATTATATATATATATATATATATATATATATAGAGAGAGAGAGAGAGAATTGATAATTGATAATATTAGTGGTCAATATATATATATATATTTCGAATAGGATAAAATCCAGGTAGAGCTCTATGAACAAGGCAGAGCAAGAATATATTATAAAGGCCCAAACATTCCATGGTTATAATTTATTACATTGGAATCGTAATCACGATCCAAATCACTAGACCTACAATTTCAAAAAACGGTCTGATGAATTGGATCGTGATTACGATTTCAATGTAATAAATTATAACCATGGAATATTAATGTTTGAGCCTTATATATATATATATATATATATATATATATATATATATATATATATATATGTGTGTGTGTGTGTGTGTGAATTAAGGCCAGGCGTGGTAAATTGAATGTAAACAAGTAAACCCTTGGTAAATTGATAACATCAGGCGTACTATGAATTATTGGAGTGAGTGTAACGATCTTAATGGTTAGAAATGATTAATCATTTCTTCAAGTTTTACTCTAAAATATTACAAAGTTTTGCCGCGTTCTTTTTTTTAAGCAAGCGACACAACTTGCGTGTTCTCAGCGCTGACTGAAAAGAAAACTAACCGATGTCAAATAAATAACCTAAATCTTACAGATATCATTCAAACACCGAACACCCAATAAAAGAGCGAATAAAATGGCTGCTTTTTGAATATTGCAGCCACTTTTTCACTTTGAAGTCTAAAAACTTAAATTTTTAAATTTGTGAAGCATCACTTATTTGCGCAACCAGGAGACGTATTGATCTTTTAGTTAGCTATTTATTCCGTATCTTCACGTGATGTAAAACCCAAGGCAAGGTCATATTACATCGAAGACTTTTGCGGAGACAAGCATCTTGGTCCGGACGCCGAAATATATAATTTTTTTTTTTTTAAAGAGAATTACTTTTGTTTTAAAAATTCATTTTGGAAATCTCAGAACTATACTAGAGTTTCTATATTTTTACGTTTTTTGATGTTCTAGTGAGAGATTTGTTTTGTTTCGAGCAAATCGGATGAAATAATTGAAAAACAGCACGTAGACAATAAAGTCAAACACATTGGTTCGATTATTGGACAGGAATTTGTGATGAGGACATCAACAGATAATTCTGTTGAAATTCAAACTTCTTAAGAATTCTTTAAGTAAAGAACCTTGTTTGTCTTTGCTTTATTTCATGAATTATTTGCACAGCTGCCATTTTCTCTTAGATTCTTTGGCTTACAGCCATATAACGTTCAAACACCGGTTCTCGTACGATCAACGAAGTTAAGCAATGTCGAGCCATATCAGTTCATAGATGGGTGACCGCTTGGGAAATACAAGGTACTGTATACATGGATGGGTGGCTGATGTAATGGATTATGGCTCGGAATTGGAAATCTGTGAATCTAGTTCCAATTCCAGTTGGGATTGTTATATTCATTTACGTGCAAATACCCCTGGGAAAGGTATGGACCCCCGCCTTTCCACCAGAGTTAAATAGTAGAACTTGTATTAGTACCTCCCCCGCCAAAAAAAAATATTCCTAAAAAATAAAAATATTTTCTGGCTTTAAAATAGCCTGGAACAAGGAACGCGATATTCATGCTCCGAATAATATCAGAAATTGAAATACAAATGCTGGACTTGTAGAGTAGAGGCATTTGATAAAGTATGTCACAAAGAATTGTTGGAACTGCTATGTAACCTTGAAATATTTGGGAAGGATATAATAATAATCAATAACCTATATCTTGTGTCTTCTCACTAGATTTATTCAACTTATAGAGCGAGGCGATTCTGAGAGAATTACGAATCCTCCTACAAGAATTACTACTTTCTCAAGCTTATCTATCTATCTATCTATCTATCTATCTATCTATCTATCTATCTATCTATCACTCTGGCGATGTGAAAAATCCGCTTAATAAAATTTGTAAATAAAAATATAACAAACTCATATCAGGGGAAAAAAATTCAGTACAAAAAGATAAGACTAAAAAAATCAGTATGGGTAAAAAATAATCAATCAGCACTGCAATGTCTAGTCAAAAAAACAAAAAAAACACCGGCAAAGTAAATCAAGTAAAAACGGAAAAGCGCTCAATACACTAAGTAGAGCAAAATCTAAAAATCCTAGTGAGCAAGAACCCACCTACCAAGGTTTCACCTCATGGATCATCAGGGTACTACTGTCCAGTAGTACCCTGAAGACTTTTTTTTACCCATACTGATGTTTTTAGTCTTATCTTTTTGTACTGAATATATATATATATATATATATATATATATATATACTAGCAGTAGTCCCGGCGATGCCCGGGGATGTAACAGTAAGAAATAGATCAAGTATAGACCATCATAAAGACTGAAAAATAGAATTGACAAAGATTATTGTTTAAGGTTGACGGATACGCATGTCTTAATTAGTTTTTTTTTTGTATATTTGTTTTTTTTTTTTACGAATTGGTCAAACCCAAACTCAAACAAAAAATACATTGTTTTCAATCGTTATGAGTCTACCGATTGAATAGAATTTTATTATAAACAATTGTCTTGTAAATGGAATTTTTAAAGAATTCTGAATGTAAAAGTAAAGAAAAAAGTGTGCAAGACAATAAGAAACACTACCTGCCAAAATAAGTGAAGTTTTGTTGAAATCGGTTGAAAAATGTAGGAAATCCGATTCCATATATAAACTAACACACACACACTAACGAGTTGTCCCCTTTCATTCTGGCGAGAGAATCGTATTTTATCGTGTTTTCAAATTGATTTCGTGCAAAAACAATTGTGTTTTCCAATTTTTATGCTGTCAGAACCACCGCAAGGTAACTTTACGTAGTCCTGTGAAGTTTTGTTGAAATCGGTTGAAAATGTAGGAAATCCGATCCAATATATAAACGTACAGACACACACATACACACAATCTGTGTTTTATAATAAGTAAGATGTATGTATTAAGACAGGTTTCGTTAAATTTAGACGTGACTAAAAACTGTTAAGAAATCAAAAGAAAACGGTTAAATTCATAACCTTCTGATATTTAAATATATATATATATATATATATATATATATATATATATATATAGTCCATAAGTTCATCCCATACTAAAATAATGTAAATATTAATTTATAAAAAAAAAAAAAATCAACATCATTTACTTACTTTCGTTTATTCGTCATTAATTTATATCACTTAGAAACTTCCATAATTTATCGAAACTTTTCAGATACCTTGATGAATATTTATGAGTATTACTTATATTTTAAAATTTTGAAAAAAAATAACATATTTGCTTTTGTTTATAGATTCCCAATTTCCTGTGCTTTGTAGATCTTAATAGTGTTTGTCTTTTTGTCACCTCTGCTAAATCTTGTTCTCCCATCCATTTACTCAAGATCGCTGTGTTGGTTATGCGTTGTTTTCTTCTGTCCCTCTTTCTTTCTGTCTGTCCTGTGAGTGCCAAATTTTCCAAGCCCCCTTTCCTCATTATGTCCCCTAGAACTTACAACTCTTTCCTGATGTTAAGTATAAGTGTCCTTTTTATTTCCATTTCCTCTAAAACGTTTTTTCTCGCCACGTTATTCTCTTCACCCTTCTGTAGAACCACATTTCTGATGTTTCAAGTCTCTTCTTCATCTTTGAGGAGATTTTACAGCTTTTAATTCCACATAGGAAGACTGATATTACATAGCAGTTGAGTAGTTTTCTTTTTTTTTCTCTTTATTAAAACTTTACTTATCCCTTGGAAGGAATCTTTCGTTATCCCAAGGCGCATTTGGATTTCAGTATCACATATACTTAAAGTGTATTTGATTTTGGTATCTCCAATTTGTAATTTGCATATTACTCTGAATAAATAATAAGGTACTAAGTGAACTCTTTCTGATATCACTTTAATTTCTTGTTCCGGTGTCCTTATCTTATTTCCGGTCTAATTCTGCTTCGCGCTCCGTTTATCAGGATTCGTATCATTTGTTTACTTATGTGTCGCATTAAACAGATATTCCATTGGAGCTTACATTCATTTACACGTAACCTCTTAGATACTATTACAAAGATGTATTTAGTGAAGTCCTCCGGTATTTCGCCACTGTTGTATATTTCGTTTTTAATTCTATGATTTTGTTTAAAGCTGAGAGCATTTTTATGGTAGGTGACGCTGTGTTGCTATGTAGACTAGATTACATTTGTCATTCGTATACATTTCTGGCAAGTCTGACTTCAATGTTTGACGTGTGTAGTAAGGAGGTAACTGAGAAGTGTTCCGTTTAACAATTGCAGAATATTCATATTAGTAGGCAGATACGACTTTTACGCAAATGGTAATGGACATGAGGCTGCACGGCTGTATCGGATTGCGTTTCCAAACCGAAGGCAGCCGAGTTATTCGACCTTTGCAGCTGTTTATCGTCGCGTTGCTGAGACAGGACCTGTGGCACCACAAACTGTGAATCGAATAATATTGAGAGCCGATTATACGCCTGACCACAAGGAACATTCAACAGGCTGTCGGAGACGATCAAATGACCATAGAATGTCGCATATCTCATAGTAACGCAAGCAGGCTATTTCAAAAGCAGCACCTGTATCCATATCATTTGCAACGTGTGTTGGAAATTTTGTGTACCCTGGTGTATTAGTGAGCCAGCCAAAATGAGCTGACTCATTTTATAGTTCACCAATAGAAGGGTTAACCAATCAGAAGGCTCAAAATATTCAATGCGACGTGTATAAAGGCGGCCATGTTTTTCTTTTCAAAGAATACTCACGGCCAGCCTTTGATATTGAATACTTGAAGAATTACGGAACAGCTGCTGATGGTATTGGTGATATAGTCAGATTCAGTAGAGTGTCTGACTCGTGAGTGTTAATCTTTAACGTTGTTTCATTGAACAGATTACGTACTGCGCTGTATTCTATATTCATAGACTATGGTGAATATGGTCAACAACGTGTGCAGAGTTTTTCGCCCACTGATCACTCACCACAGATGACCTTTTGCCGGTGTTTTATTGCACAAACTGCCGATCAGTTGTTTGTCTCATTAGTCTTTTTACGGATGAGGTAACAATATTACAAAGAAGTCCTTGCAAACTTAATGGTGTCTGCGACCAAATATGCTGAAGAAGTTCGCTGTTTTCGCTATCTACGGACTGTGGCGATAACGGCGTAGAGCAAGCTGGCTCTAGTGTTCATTTCATAGGTCTTAACAAAAGTGAGTGATCTGATTGGCTAACCTTAAACGTGATGGAGGATACTTCAAGAGCAGCACATATATCCGGATCATTTTCAACGTGCAGGCTCTCTTTCACCCTCTGATCACTCACCACAGAAGAACAGCCGATACTTTATTTCCCAAAATGCTTATCCATTGTTTGTCTCTTCGGTCTTGTTTATGGATGAGACAACATTTGGAAGAGATGGAATAACAAATTTACATAAACATTTGTAAGCGGGTTTGAATCCCCATTGTACAATACAGGCTAGACACCAGCATCAGTGTGTAGGCTGGAATTGTAGGTGACTGTCTGCTAGGTCAATATATTCTCCTAGTAAGTTTTACAGGAGGTTTCTACAAGGGCTTTATTTCAACATACTTCCGGAATCGTTTGAGAATGTATCTCTGCTAATACGAACAAGCATGTGATTTATGCACGATGGGATTCCAGCACATTTTAGTCACATTCTTCGTGATGCTCTGTCCAAGAAAGGTGGATAGGTAGGACAGGACGAATTCCTGGCCTGCACATTCCCCTGTCCTCAATTCATTGTACTTCTTATCTGTGAGACCACTTGAAACAATTGATTTATGCAACAACGCTTCATCAACTAGTCACGGGGCCCTGCAAAACCATTCTACACCGAAAGGGCCCACCATTCAATGATCCGACGGGTGCATGTGTGTGTAGAATATTTTGAATATTTGTTATGAGTTGCTGTGTTAAGGTACAACAATGGAATTTTGGACATATGTTAATATGGACATTTTACCTTGCTTTAGTGGCAGGGACCTGCCTCCAGAGTTTGTAAAAGTATTTTGAATGTATCTGGGATTGTACATTTAAGAACGTCTGCTTTAAACTTTAAACTTAATAAATCAAAAACGAAGGCTTTGCCGACATATATTTATATGGACTTTTGTCCTTGTTTTGATGGGAAACCCGCTCCTAAAGTTTGTAAAATATTTTTGATGCACCCTGTATATAATAAAAAGGTGTGCTATATTTTTGGATAAAAGTGCTCAGAATTCCAGTAAAATCATTTCTATGATATCACGGTTTCAGAGCTTAATTTAACAATTGGACAATTTTGCTGTTACATGATTCGGACATTTTTTCAATTACACCCGATAAATAAATAAATAAAATAAAACAAAATTCTCTAGACACTTAACGACACATTATGGTGCCAAAAGCTATCTTTCGCTGTGACTGACCAGACGATGTGTGCACATGAATGCCATCATTCACTTTGAAATGGATACCCCCACCCTACCTCAGCTTGAACTCTTTCCAAAGGTGACTGATATGTGAATAAAAATTCTCTCTTAGGCCTCTTACCAAAATGGTCGCTCCAGCCGTTTCAATAGTAATTAATTTTGCGAATGAACATGCTTATAAAGATGCGTAAATTTCAAGATTGGTTATTCCTAAATTTTCGCTTGAGAATGAAACAGGGCTTGATACTTTAACTCAATTTAATTTTAATAATTATATTGAGGTTTTCGGCTCTCGTTTTTGAAACATGAGAACTCTTATGTAGCGAAGGAATCATATTTTTTAAAAAAAATAATTATAATTTAAGCTCTACTTATGTATGGAGCACTGTTTTTTTTAAAAAATAAAAACAAAAATACAAAAGAACTCCGGATTATTTACCTAACGTGTTCTTTCCTATTTTTCTACATATATATATAATATTCTTAGTGAGTAAACTCTTAGGAAAAATCAGGAGCATGAGTTCCTAAAACAGTCAGATGTTAAATTTAACTTCGTTCTGGTACTTTTGCAACGACGTCGGTGCTATGCTTATTGAAATTTACCTTTCCCTTGGGACAACATCGGTAGCATGGAGAGGGGACAGGTTCTGCATGGACAACCACCGATCTCTCATCAGACCCTGCCTAGGCTTTCGCCCTGCACAGGACACTTCAGCGTCTCCTCACCGTGACAACAAAACACGGGAAACAACAGTCTACTGATGTGGGAATTTCGAAGGTCCTTCTGTACGGGGAAACTGGCCATAGGCACGAGGGCAACCTCACCTCACTTCAAGAACGTCTGCCGAAGGGACAAGTGGGCGATGGACATGGGCATCGAGAGGTCGGAAGACGTCGCCAATGATCGCTCACGCTGGAGACGCGATTTATACCGAGGGCTTGAGTGAGGTGAGAAGAAACGGAGGTTTGCCGCCGGGGTAAATCGTACTCGAAGTAAAGAAAACAATACGGCGGCATCGGGGTGAGCGTTTTGACATGAATTCGTTGCAATCGAAACTGTCCCTCTTGTGTGGACCTGTACAGCTATAACAAATGTGCCGCCATCAGCAGATGAGGCATAACTCTTTGGGCGTAGATTCATGTTCTCTCGAGACTGACATAACGCATATTGTTTTCTTAATGCCACATCTCTTCACAACAGTCTATCATGGCTGTCCACAGCTTCCTTTTCTTTAATATTTGGTGATGGAATAGTTTCTCGTTGTCTTCTTTACGGTTCTGAATAGTTCTTCTTCTAGACTTCCATCCAAGGCTAAAGAGAATAGTCTACCCTGCTATTGGGAGGGTTTAAATAACGTGAAATTGTAAATAATGTTACAGAAGCGAAATTTGTATACAGTATTAATGAAATAACGATATACATATATTTATATATCAAGATCAATATTGTGGAAATTGTATGACAAAGTGGGTTGCTGGGAATTTTAGAGACGAGACTGGCCACAATTTTGACAAAAAAATGATACTCTGATCAAAGGAGAAAATAATTCACTATAACGTAAATGTCTAGAGAGCGCCTTAATCGCAATCTACAGTAAATTGTGCCTTGGCTCATACAGTATTTCACCATTCCTAGTAGAACTTCTATAATCACAGTGTGGGATTTATATATTAGAAAAGTGGTGGAAATAAAAATAAAAATAATCTCAATTAAATCGGCTAGATTAATGTTTTAATCCAAAATATTTAAAACAACAAAATATAACAAAACACATTTAAATATATTTTAAAACACAATATTCGTTTTTATTGACAACGAACAGGATACAGCATGATTGGGTTGGAAAAGCAATTCACTGTCTACAGGTGGTGAATTGTCCAGCAGCCATGTTGTTGTCTGATACTACCTTTTTTCCGTGAAGAGTCAGTGATTCGTTAAGGGAGAGTTGTCTCCCCTAACAATTAAAAAAAAAAAAAAAAAGAAAATTTAAAATTCATAGCATCCTTCATTCGTGCGCATGTGTAGTCGTATCAACATAACGAATTTCGTCCAATGAAGTCCTGAAGGACGAAACGCGTCCATGCAATATTAATAAAAGAGAATTGTACTTTTTTCGGGCTAATTTGTAATCAGTCCACAAGTAGATCACGTGTCATTTGAACAAAAGAAAAGTGTCGGCCATTTTTTTCTTCACAAATCTTGTCTGATTCATTCCAAAGTCACATTTTGCACAAAAACAAATGAAAAAAAGAAAGAAAGCTATTCACGCTTTCAGAAAACGAATCCATTTTCCAGCCAAGTCTTTAAAAACGGTGCTATTCAAAACTCGTTCTTAAATACAAAAGTACGGCTGTTTCTCAATGCGGATGGGAATTCCTGGGAACAATGCTTACATGAATAGAAATTAATCGGTTATTTACAGGGCTCACCCCGTTCAGTTTGTCTTCATTATCAGTTCGCCTTGACATTTCTGCGTCATAAATGTCTTGAAATAACAGAAAATTGGAAAGTTAATATTCTTGGCGTCATCTCATGTTTCCAATCTATGAAAACCAATTGTGTCTAAAGCAACAAAACAGGTGAAAAGTTTACAAAACTTCAAATGGTCCGAAATCATTTAGGAACAATTCACAGAAAGGTAGGTTATTTACATTCTTTATATTTGAACTAATGTCCACATCATTTTTGTTATTATAACGTTTCGGCAACAAGAAAAGTGGTGGCGGAGAGGGTCAAGCTTCACAGTAAGGCTGTAACTGAGCAGTTAAATAAAACATTAGGATTAAGTCACTAAGTACTTAGGGATTAAAACGTTTGTATGTGAATTTGTTGACATAGTAATAGTGAGTTCAATCTCGGAGACAGATAGTGCAGACTCAGGCTCAGTGGAGACAGAGCGAGAAATAACTTGGCAGTATTAAGAAGTAATCGTGAGTTCAATACCTGGGCCAGGTAGTATAAACTCATATTCAGACTATCTATCTATCTATCTATCTATCTATCTATCTATCTATCTATCTATCTATCTCGGGCTGTTCATTATCTATCTATCTATCTATCTATCTATCTATCTATCTATCTAATAAGTTCTATTTTTTACAGATTGTCCCGAGCAATGGCTAACCTACGGCCAGTCATGTTATCAATTCAACTTTTATCAAGCCAGAATTTTTGATGATGCCAGTTTCTCGTGTGAGGTGAGCAAAGACTTTTTTTCCTTTCAGCTTTTAATTCTTTTTAATCATTTCACTCCATTGACGTTGCGTTTAAATTTTCCAAGATCAAAGTTCAAGATGCCGAAAGAGAGCGAGAAACACGAGAGAAGAAACTGTTAGCATAGAACTTACGGTTGCATCCCGCCATTTTAATTGTAAAATGATGAGACCTTACCGCCAATCTAGTACTGCGCTTAAATTCATAAAGTCTACGTACCAAAGCGGAAAGTTCGTCAGAACAATTAGCATGAAAATATTTATTGAAAAAGCACAGAGAAGTCACGTTACGAAAAGGAAAAGTGACTGAAGCCTAGATGCCACGTCTGGACCGATAACATTGCAGATTCTTCTTTGTATTTAATCAAGAATCTCAAAAATACATAGCCGATGTACCAAACCAGATGTGACAGCATTCTTCAATACATGAACGAGTGGTAGACTTATAAATGTATAAAATAGATTCTGACAAGAAAAATTGTCTAGCACGATATAGTAAACTAACTTTCCTAGCGGCGGACCTAGCAATGGATTCAGTAAAATCTTTCTACTTCATATCACTGGTAAACGTTATCCCAAGATGGCGCGAGCCGGTCACTCTCTTGGATGCTAGCATCAGCCATTCTGATGGAAGGCATAAAACACGATTGAAATAGAGCAATTCCATTTTGGAGGTATTCTAATTAACAAGCCATTTCTTGCCCCAGTTAACAACAGATTGTAGGTCATTTACCTACCTTCTAGCGATTTTTTATTTCCACATTTCCTTGTCAAATGATCGCAATATAAAATTTGTCACAAACTCATCAAAAACAGAAAGTTAATCAATTTAAAACAGAGTTAACATTGTATAAAAGAGGAGTCTGCTAAATAGTCAAAGATTGACTCCCAAATTACACCGACGAAAAATTCCAAAATTTAAAGAGAAGGGATATAGACGTGACTTAAAATTTTTAAACAAATAATACTTATAATAAACTTCTGTGACACAGAAATATTTGTGATTCAAATTTAGCTTTTTTAATAATATGGGGAATTGAAGTGGGCCTCATATAAGATTCCCACGTGATGAATGCAGACGTTGTAATAAATAAAGAATAAAAAGCGACTGACCTCTATATACAAGTTGTATTAAACAATATTAAAATAAGTCCTTGCAAACTTAATGGTGTCTGCGACCAAACTTATCTGCTGAAGAAGTGTCGATATTTTCGCTATCTACGCACTCTATGGTGATAAATGTGTAGACCAGGCTGGCTCTGAAAGTGTTCGTTTCGTAGGGCTTACCAAAAGTGAGTGAGCAGATTGACTAACCTTAAACTGCCAAGGGCAGATAATCATATCTCTTATTTCTCATAATAAAAGTGAAAATAGTTTATTCTGATGAAAGCGCTCTGATCTGTGTTTTAGAACCCGTATAAAAACCCATTTGGAATTAGTCAAAATCTAAATTCTACAACAATACATTTTAAAATTAATCCATTTCCTATATATATATATATATATATATATATATATATATATATATATATATATTAGAAATGAATTAACTCATATATTTCCTAATATATATATATATATATATATATATATATATATATATATAGGAAAAGAATTAACTCATGACAATTATTTTAATATAGTTATTGTTTATACGTTTTTATATAACTATATATATATATATATATATATATATATATATATATATATATATATATATATATGCTCTACTTTTGTATCGAGCACTATTTTTAAAAAAATAATAACTAAAATACTAAGGAACTTTGGATTATTTGCCTAAAACCAGTTCCTTCCTATTTTCTATATATTTTCATATATATATATATATATATATATATATATATATATATATATATATATATATATATATAAAATTTAATATATATAAAATATATATGTAAAAGGAGAGTATGAATAAAAACAAATAGAAAACTTAACCGATGTGTTTTATCTTCCGATGGACTTTATCAGGGCTAATCTAAGCATTTTGTTTTCCAGCAAAGTATTTATAAACAAGAATCTAGACTTTACAGTTAACATCATGAATATTTATTAAATTTAAAAAGTTTGAAAAACTATCAGCATTTTTACTAAAACTTATAAATACTTGTTGCAAAATAAAATTGTTACATGTGGCTTGATTCACGATGGAGTAAGACTTGGATTGAGGAATTGCACAACCGAGTTCCAGTTGAATCCATTACTTTCACTTACGTGCTAATACCCTTGGGAAAAGTATGAATTCTCTTCTCCCCCCAGCTATGGTTAAATAGCAGGTCAGACCGGATTCTATAGCCTTGGGTGGCAGCTGTTATACCATAGAAAAAATGGCAAACTACTGCGGTAAAAAAATCTGCCTCGTCAGTCATGTATCAAAAGATACATGATTGCCTAAGCATGGCACGCAGGACGAAACATGTCGGTTAAGGTAAGTTTTCCTTTTGTCTTTATTTCTCTCTCTTTCCCCTCTCTCTTTTTTTCTCTCTCGCTATATATATATATATATATATATATATATATATATATATATATATATTATTTATTTAAAATTATAACATAAATATGTTATAAAATCACTACAAAAATAGCTATTTTGTTTCAACACCTCTGGCGTCTTATCAAGTGATGATGTTGAATGTAGATTGTAGAATAAAGGTTTTAAAAGGTTCAAATTAATTAACCACCCCTCGTAAGGGGAAACGCTGTCACATGAGCTGAAATGACCAATCAAAATACAAGTATACGAGAATTCAAAAAACTTGACAACGAACTAAGGTTATAATAACTATTAAATGCTTTAAAATTGGGTTTATACTAAAAATGAATTTATACTAACTAATAAGTATTAAATTGTACGATAAAATTTGAAATTAAAATTAAAAACTACCCATTTCAAAAATGTAAATTTAATCTATATTAAGTTTAAAATTTTAAAATTATTGAGGAAAAATGAAAAAATATACAATGTTATTCTATTCATCTTATTTCTATTGAAATTACGTTGGAATAAACGTTAAGATCAACAGCCCTTAACTTAATGACAACTTGGATACACCAATCATATACTTGTATATATATATATATATATATATATATATATATATATATATATATATATATATATATATATATATATGTGTGTGTTTTCAGCCACAGTAAAGTCATTAAATCTCAAAGAGTTATTCGTTTTGAAGAATTAGAAGACTGTGACATTTCTAGAAAAGTGTAATTAACTTTTTATTTAGTTTTTACAGCATTCGTACATTTTTTCCATTTGGTGGGAGTAATGGAGTGCAAAAGTTGTCCGTATTGTCCCAAGCGCATTCGGCCATTTCTTTAGCGATATTAAAGGCGGCGGCGGGAGGTCGGGTATTCTTGTGTGTCGTTAATATCTCCTTATTTTTGACTGTATCAGATGTGTCATTGCGTCGTTTTGGATACGACTATTGAACTCGAATCCGAGTGGGCGTCCTTTGTTTTTCTTATCCGTCATATTCAACGATATGTCAAATCGGTCGAGTTTCGATCCCGGCCTGAAAAAAATCGCGTATCTAGCCACACAGAAAAACTGTGATACAGCGTAACAGTATGCCTGTGGATGACTATATATATATATATATATATATATATATATATATATATATATATATATATTTGGTTGGATAGATGTGAGTTTGTGACCCTGGGTTTCACGCTTTAGCGATCCTCAGACAAACTGATTAATTTTTAAACGGTCACAAACTTACATCTATCCAACCAAATATGTTAGCTCTATCTATTTCACACACACACACACATATATATATATATATATATATATATATATATATATTAAAGACATTTTTATGTTTAACGTTCTTTTTATAGATACAAGTATTTTAGTAAATGGTCTGTTTATAATAAACAGTATTAAATAACATTTATCAGCCTGAATGTCCGAGAAATTTTCATCTTTCATTTTTCATTTTTCGTCTTCAGGCCGGTAAATGTTATTTAATACTGTTTATTATAAACAGAGCATTTACTAAAATACTTGTATCTATAAAAAGAATGTTAAACATAAAAATGTCTTTAATAAATTGTCGGACTTTGTCCATTTCTTAATGTGTATATATATATATATATATATATTTGAAAAGATTCTTACAGTTACAAAATTTTATTATGGCAAGGAATAAGCGGAATGTAAAGGACATAATTATGAAAACTAAGAACTAAAACAAACAACCGGTTTCGTCCCAGTACTCCTCAAGTTTGATACACTGGGATTATTTAATCATAAACTTAAAAACAAAAAAAAAAAACATTCAATGAGGCGGGAAGGGAAAAAATTTTTTTTTTTTATATATGATAGAAAGAACTAGAGCCCAATCACATTCAAGCCCAACAAGCAATCTCTCTGCTTACAGAGAAACGGCCTGCGGGACTTGATGTAAATGGACTCAAGAACCTTCAAATGATATGCAGAGTGTGACTTCGCCAGAATGGAAAAACAGTCAACACTCAAACCAGCAACACATTCCCTGCTAGTTATAGCGTGTTCCGCTATAGATGACCCGGATGTATTCACTAGTTGGCTTTTGTTAGCGGCCGGATTTAAAATTCTGGGGGGTAAATGTTGTTTAATTCTAAAATCCAAACGCTGAGATGTTCTGCCTATGTAGTCACATCCGCAACCACATTTAAATTTATATATAACTGAATTAATATGAAAGGGAGGCAGAAAATCCTTGCGCCTGGAAGAAAGAATTGGTCGAGTAAAAAATATTACTCTCAAATTAGCAGCATAAAAACACTTACTAACGGAATGTGAAATTCGCCTTGCTAGTTTTTCACCTTCTCTGCCAATGTAAGGAAGTCGTAAATAAATTGGACAATAAGCAGAGAGATTGGTTGTTGGGCTTGAATGTGATTGGGCTCTAGTTCTTTCTATTATATATATAAAAAAAAAAAAAATTCCCCTTTTTTCCCTTTCCCACTCATTGAATGTTTTTTTTGTTTTTAAGTTTATGATTAAATAATCCCAGTGTATCAAACTTGAGGAGTACTGGGACGAAACCGGTTGTTTCCTTGCCATAATATATATATATATATATATATATATATATATATATATATATATATATATATATATATATGAAGAAATATAGTCTTAAGATATGCTATATTTATGGAAGAATTAAAGAATTAAATTAAAGTATCTGAAAGTGCAAAGATATCTAATGACGGAGAAAAGAATCTATACTGGTGAAGTTCGAGCGGATACCAAGTATATCAGAGAAAGAAAGTTTGAGGAGGTTAGGTGTTTTTTGTTAACTTGTTTTCTCGTAGTTAAACAATTTTCATTCTATTATAAATTTAACTTTCATCAGGACTCATTCCTTTGCGATTTATCATTCCTTTAAGATCGC
Organism: Acanthosepion pharaonis; assembly: GCA_903632075.3. Lineage (NCBI taxonomy): Eukaryota > Metazoa > Mollusca > Cephalopoda > Sepiida > Sepiidae > Acanthosepion > Acanthosepion pharaonis. The sequence goes on along the minus strand of CAHIKZ030005454.1, from coordinate 939,331 downwards.
TTAATCTTTCAAAATGTTTGTACCTGATCTGAGATTATATATATATGAAGAAATATAGTCTTAAGATATGCTATATTTATGGGATAAAGTGCTCAATATCAGAGCATATTATATGTATATATAAAAGTTTACATAGAAGTTAACACTTAGAGGCGACAGTCTGTTTCATGCTAGATGCAATCGTCAGGCCACCTGATATATTATATATAAAATTATATATATATATATATATATAACGTCGTTTTCGCATATGTCATATTTATTGGTAAGAGATAGGGATACGTAGTGTCTCTATAAAAGAATGGTCACTGAGTGGTAATAATATGTTTCATGCTTGACCAGCCATTATTTCGATTTAAAAATCCTATTTTAATTAAAAGAGAAAGAATTCGTTTTTTAGTTATTAAGTTTAAAGAAAGTTTACAATAAATGGCACTGTGTTGCCATTTGACTAGGTTACATTTGTCATTCGTGAACATTTGTGGGTAGTCTGTCTTCAACACTCCATATGTGTAGTAATGAGTTAACTGAGGAGTGTTCCGTTTAAAAAAGGCGGGATATTCAAATCGTGAGCAGGCAGATATGATTTTTATATACGGCCGCGCGAATGGCGGAAGAAGCGAGGCTGATTGCGTTTCAAGACCGAAGGCAGCTGAGTCATCCAACCTTTGCTGCTGTTTATCGTCGTTTTGCTGAAACAGGATCCGTGGCACCACAGACCATGGATCGAGAAAGACCGAGACACGCCTGTACGGGTGACTACGAAGAATCCATTCTACTGGCTGTCGGGGATAATTCAGCTATCGGCATCAAGTGGCCCTAGCATGGAGAGTACTTCAAGAGCAGTCTTTGTATCCGTATCATTTGCAACGTGTTCAGGGTCTTTCGACCACTGATCATTCACCTCGGAAGAACTTTTACACACACTGCTGATATGTTATTTGTCTCTTCAGTCTTGTCGACGGTTGAGGCAACATTTGGAAGAGATGGAATAACAAATTTACATAACCAACATTTGTGGGTGGTTCGGAATCACCGTGTTACAATACAGGCTATATATATATATATATATATATATATATATATATATATATATATATATATATATATGTATCACAGCGCAAAATACCCAATAGGAAAAGAAACATCATATTTTTAACTCACCGTACAACAAAACATAAAAGTCTTAGGAAAATATTACTCAGACACAAACACTTCCCCCCAGTAGACGCCACCAATATATTCAACAAAAACAATAAAAATCAGCTGTAGTTGCACCAAGAACATGACAAAAATAATAAAGAAGCACAACACGAAAACAACCAACAAACCTCCCGCACAAATCAAAACCACAATTTACTGCAGAAAAAAGAACGAATATCCCTTAAACGGCAATTGTTTGCAGAACAATGTAATATACTAAGCCACTGTAAAATCAACAGATAACAAAGAAAAAATATACAAACAAGTAACTGGAGAACACTGTAAACAAACTACGCAAACAAAACATAATTTAGAAATAGTAATTTCGAGGACAGCACAATGATTTCTAAACGTATCTGGGAAAACAAAAATGAAAACCAAATCACACCAAATATATCATGTAAAATAAGAAAAAAATAACAACATACAAAAATAAACAAAAAAATTGTAAACTCTATTTGGAGGAGAAAATAGCCATAATTACATTTCCAGACCAACAGTAGGGGTAGATAGAATTTTTGAACAGGAGTACAGGGTTTTCCCTTGTTTCCTGTTTAGTACTGGATTTCCGGCTCCCTCTGAAGTCTACTTCAACTCTATACTTCTAAAGTCTCTGAGCTTTGAAATTTTTACTAATTATTTAGTATTATTATTTTTTTTCTTTCTCTTTCTCCTCAATAGGTGTACAAGTTCACCTATCGCCCGGTTTACTCTCCTCCCCAGTCTTTTGAACAGGAGTAGAGGTTCATCCCTTGTTTACTGTTTAGGATTGCGCTTCTCATTCTCTGTCACTCCCAGTAGCCCATCCTATCTATCGCTTTGCTTGGGGTGAATTGATTTAAAAATAGAGAGAGAGAAAGAAACAGAGAGTGAGAGGGTGACTGGGAGAGAGTCAAAGAAGGAGAAATAGTGTGAGGGAGAGAAACTGAGTGCTAAAGAGAAAGAAGGAGATAAAGAAAGAGAGAGGGAGAGACTGGGCGAGAGAAAAAGTGTGAGAGCGAGTTATTAAAAAGAATCAAATGAATGTCTTTTCTTTGCAGGTCGATGGAGCGACTTTAGTGAGTATTAATAGCAAAGACGAAAATACGTTTATCCAACAATGGCTGAAACGTGATGATCCTCTCAGGTAAGCATGATTTACCTTCATTGATATTAAATCCGACGATATTCATTATCTATTTGACTTGAAATCAATTAACTGTTGTTCTACTATCGTGGGACATGAATCTGGTTTATTTATACTATTTACATTGTTAGGACTGTTGTCCTCATCTTTGTTATCATATTCATAAAATGTCGGCTGTTTTACGCTTCGGCCTTCTCCAGGTTTTGGGAATTTCGAACCGCACTCTTTATTTCCAGGGTAGATTGTCCACGTGGATAAAAGCTTTGGTTGAAATGATCCGGTGAATTGTCCCAAAGAGTTGTGAGTTCAATACCTGGCCACATCATACTTCAACAAAAACTTGGAGAGTTGAGTTACAAACTGAAACTGAGACACCCGGAAGAGGCATGGCACGTGGAACTAGATTAATCTATGATAAAATGAGTACTAAATTAAGAAAGAATAGAAAGAGGAAAAGAAAATAATATATATATATATATATATATATATATATATATAGAGAGAGAGAGAGAGAGAGAGAGAGAATGAACATGAAGGAAGAATAGAAGGAAAGAAAGAAAGAGAGAATGAACGCAAAGGAAGAATAGAAAGAAAGAGACAGAGAAAGAAAGAAATGAAGAAAGAAAAAATTAAGAAGGAAATGAAGAATGCAAGAAAGAGAGAGAGAGAGAGTGAGAGAGAGAGAATGAAAACGAAGGAAGAATAGAAAGAAAGAGAAAGAGAAAGAAATGAAGAAAGGCAGAAATGAAGAAAGAAATGAAGAAAGAAAGCGGGAATGAACACGAAGGAAGAATAGAAAGAAAGCGAGAAAGAAATGAAGAAAGAAAGAAATGAAGAAAGAAAGAGAGAGATCGAGAATGGACACGATGGAAGAATATAAAGAAAGAGAGAGAAAAAGAAAAAATGAAGAAAGAAAGAAAGAAAGAAAGAAAAAGAGAATAACAAGAAGGATAAAATGAGTACTAAATTAGGAAAGAATAGAAAGAGAAAAAGAAAGAACATAAAAAGAAAGAAAGAAAGAGAGAATAACATGAAGGAAGAATAGAAAGAAAGAAAGAAAGAAAGAGAGAATGAAAGAGAGAGTATGAACATGAAGGAAGAATAGATGGAAAGAAAGAGAGAATGAACATGAAGGAAGAATAGAAATAAATAAATAAAGAAAGAATGAACGCAAAGGAAGAATAGAAAGAAAGAGAAAGAGAAAGAGAAAGAGAAAGAAAGAAATGAAGAAAGAAAGAAATGAAGAAAGAAAAAATGAAGAAAGAAATGAAGCATGAAAGAGCGAGAGTGAGAAAGAAATGAAGAAAGACAGAAATGACGAAAGAAATGAAGAAAAAATGAAGAAAAAATGAAGAAAGAAAGAAAGAGGGAATGAACACGAAGAAAGAAAGAAAGAAAGAAAGATATGAAGAAGGAAAGAAAGAGATCGAGAATGGACACGATGGAAGAATAGAAAGAAAGAGAGAGAAAAAGAAAGAAATGGAGAAAGAAAGAAAGAAAGAAAGAATAACAGGAAGGATAAAATGAGTACTAAATTAAGAAAGACTAAAAAGAGAGAAAGAAAGAAAGAGAGAATGAATATATATAGAGAGAGATTGACATTGAGAGAGAGAGAGAGAGAGAGAGAGAGAGAGAGAGAAAGAGACAGGGAGAGAAAGAGAAAGAAAATTCACGCGAACTCCATTCCTTCGTTCCACCATTTCTAACCTTCACAGCTGAGGCCCACCATGTTACGCCCTTTCTAGTGAACAATCCTCATTCTTCTCGTATTCCATTAATAAGATAGAAGTTCAACTCGAGCAGTTTCTTCCCACGAACCGCTGTTTTGTGGAACCAACTCCCAAAAAGATGCTTCCCTGATCACTATAGTGTTAACCTGTTCAAATCTAGAGCTGACCGTTTGTCTTGTCCGCATAAACGGTGTCTCTAATCTTTTACCTTGAGTGGCTCCCGAGTCTTATGCTGGGTGAACATAATTGCAAAAAAAAAAAAATAAAATAAAAACACTTACAAAAACGCATGTTGTCATAGAGACAAGACGTGTTTCATTTCCCCGTAGGTAAACCGACATTTTAATTTCATACGAACCACGTGGCGCATCATCTCCTACACAAAAGAGCTAATCACATAAACAAATATTTCCCTCCTTTTTTAGCTATGTTGTTCTGTATATAAATACATAATGTATGTGTTGAATTAATTTACTTTGAATGGTAGAAATATTCCACTGAATCCCGTAACAGTTGGTAGATCCAAAGAAAGATCTGTTATGTAATCGATCCTGACCTGGCATCTCGACTTCCGTCACTTTCTCACCGAAGTGACGTTTTTTCTACAAATATTTCCATGGCAAGTATTCTGACAAGTTTTTTACCCTGGTGTCCCGATTATATGAATTTAAGCGTGATACTAGATTGGCAATTAGGTCCCACCGTTTTACTATAGAAATATCTAAATGCGACCGTCACTTCTACACCATCAGTTTCTTTCCTCGCATTTCCCCCTCCCCGTGGAACTCTCTTCCGTTCCCTCGCTTTTCTGATAACTATGATCTTCAAAAATTTAAATGCAACGTCAATCGCCATCATCTGTTTTTTTTTTTTTTAACCTTGTTCATATTTCGTTTCTCTTCAATCCTACCCATTCCCAGTGTTCGCTTTCACTTTCAGTCCCTGTAATCCCCTGCGTACTTGAGGCATTACCACCTTGCTTCGTGTGACCCCCCCCAAAAAAAAACAAAAAAACAAAACAAAACAAAAACCCCCAAATATCCCGACGTGATTTAAACACGCAGCCGTATCAAAGCCTCATGTCAGGAAATACTGTTTGTTGCTGTTTGATTTTATGGTCTTTATCACGAAGAAATTTTACTGTTGACAAGAGAACGTGTGTTTTATCTCTATCTAGAAAAGGCAGGATGTGTGTGTGTGTGTGTGTGTCTGACGAATGCACGGCCGCAATTTTCGACGGATTTGCACCAAAATCTACATGCACATGCTCCAAGTTAGCGGGAAGGCCAAGACCGACTTTACATTTACCAACTCCCATCGATAGTGGAAATAATCGATTTTTTCATGCTTCTACGGCAGTTTTCATGTAGTTTGCGGTCATTTTCTACTGGCCAAAGCGAGAGCCTATAGCCGGCTGCCACGAATAGGCAGGAAGATACTATTGGCCAATGTGAGAGCCAACAGCTGACTGACACAAATGTTAACTAGCATGCTCGCATGCAAAAAAATCGATAGCTGCATTCGTCACAAGTGGGAAAAATTTAAATCTGCATGGCACTTTACTCCAATTAGCTTATTCGCTTGCTTAAACTCAACGTTGATTCTAATTCTGCAGAACTGGGTTGTGTGTGAAAAAGTATTTCTTGTTAACATTCTTTTTTCATTCGGTTTTTCCAGTTACGAGTCCTTTTTTAAAGCTGATCGTTTTGTGTTCATCTTCTTTAGTTCTTTTTTCGTAACAGATTTAATGTTTAGTATAGAGCTTAGAAAAAATTCGCAGTGTGAGATATGCAAGAAGTAAGGCATGTAGCAACATCAGCACGGCAAAGGGCACTCCTTTAAAGGCAAGGAAGGACAAACATATTTTAAGTCAAGTGATAGCGATTGCTGTATGAGTCGTACGATTTTTGAATCAAGCACGGGCAACGCCGGGCCATGCTGCTAGTATATAATATAATCTGGTAATATACTCACAAAAAACTAAGAGGATCTTTGTGTTGCATGGTATCCTTTAGTCTCGAGAGACCATAGGCCTGCGCTTGAAGAGTTATGATCTCTTCAGGGCGAAAGGCTGGGCGCTTTTTTTTAATGAGATATCGACAATGGCTAATGTTGAACGTCTCCCCACTCCATACCACCGACGTCGTCCAAGGGAGATGGAGAGACTAATACAGCTTGACACCGGTGTCTTTTCCAGAACGAAATTGAAAATGGCATGGGACTTCAGTTCTGGATTTAAATTCAGAGCTGTCCCCCTTCTAGACCGATTGCCATCCAAGGCTATAGAACTCAGTCTTTCTTGCTGGGACCGGGAAAGAAGAGATGGATTCATAGTTTCCCAAGGGTAGTAGCACGTAAGTGAATGTAATGAACTCGATTGGAATTCGAACTCTGCCCCTCGATTCCATAATCCGAACCGCAATTTGTGCCTCCGCCATATTGTGTTGTAATGATTTACAATTCTCTCTTTGTCTCGAAAATATATATCGATAGTTTCAGATTTTAAAGAAAGTCAACTACTTTACAAAAGAAAGCTTTCTCGTCAAGTTTGATTTAAAATTAAAAGATAAAGAGAGGGAGAATTAGAAGGAGGGGGAAGGTTAACCCTAACGCTAACTCTGTTGTTAGAAGAGGGGGAGGAAGAGGAGTGGGAGGAAGCAAGGAATTTTAATCTCGGTACGACAGTATATATTCCTGTTGATTTCTGCTAATAAATTCAACTAATTTTCAGATTGTCAAACATGAAAGAGCGATTAACGTCAGAACAATATACCATTCAACTATTTTCTTCCCAGCAACAAGTAATGACATTTTTTTCTTCGCCATTTTTCCCTTTCTCGTCTGTTTCCTATCAATTTTTTCATCTACATTGTCCGTTTCTCCATCTTTTTTTTCTTTTATTCTTTCTTTTTTATTTGGTTTATATTTTAATAATTTCTTTCTTTCTTTCTTTCTTTCTTTCTTTCTTTCTTTCTTTCTTTTCATTGACCCGATACAGCTTAAAATTTGACCAGCTGAAATCCTGATATTCAGTACACTAATTCTTCTTCTTCTTCTTCTTCTTCTTCTTCTTCTTCTTCTTCTTCTTCTTCTTCTTCTTCTTCTTCTTTTCTTCTAAAGAGTCGGAAAGAAATGTGTAAACGCCAGAAATCAAAGAAAATAATAATAATAATAATACTAATAATTTCGAAAACTGAAAAGTGTGGCCCATGAAAACATCAACAATCCCTGTTGTAGTTGGAGAAGATTCCAGTCATTGAAGTGATTCCTGGAAGCCCATGCCTTAAAGAAATACAAAAAATTGTTCTCACAAGTATAGCCCACACCTTACGAAGGGCTTTATCTATGTAAAATATGTGCGTTGTTGTTGTTGTTTTTTTAATTGCTCAGTGGAAAATATCCTAATGCCATTCCCGACCTTAGGTCTCTGGGCGGGACCCCGAAACAAGTGTGTACACACCAGAAACGAAAGGAAATGATAATAATAATAATAGCAACAACAAAAATTAGACTTGTTTACACACATGAGCAGATTTCTTTTTTAATAATATAAAGATTTGATTTCTGGAAATGTTATTTTTCACGTCCTCGAAGCCCTGCGTATGACGATAAACTACAACGGGCAGCAAGGCCTTTGATCAGGAGATTGGAGGTTTTGAGGAGCGTGTAACAACTTCTTAATTACTACTGTTCTCAGGTCCAGTCGGTCCCTGGGTGGTAGCACCTTTTAGGGTCCCAGTGTAAATACGACCCCCCCAAAAAAAACTATGTAAGTATAAAAATAGGTATTTATAGTAAAATTACCAACAATAATTTTTAAAGCTGAATTACCAACAATAATTTTTATCTTTTGTTGACTGCATACGATTGTGTTCCAAATATATATAGATGAAACCATAAAATTGTTCAAATACTTAGATTTCGGCATTAAATAACCCATAGAGGTGTTGATATGCCGCTAAACAAAATCAATCAATCAAATCAAGTCCTCGGAAAGGTTCTTCCATTTCTGTGATTCTCACGAGACACGACATTGTTGTCAGATTTTTCCATTTCAATTCGTCGATAATCTGAGTTAATATATGTATTCTTTTTTTTTTTTTCTTACAGGAATTCTTGGTTTACAAGCGGCATCACAACGTCAAATGGTCGCATTCAGTGGAAAGATGGTTCCAATTTTACCGGTGATGGATCATTTTGGTTGGAAGGAAAGAACACGGGCGCTGGACGCCATGTTATTTACGTTTATGACGGTAAATATTGCTTACCATGTTTGTCGTAGTCTTTGAATATAGAATCCAGTGCAGTACGTAATGTGTTCAATGGAACAACGCCAATATCACTAGTTGGAGCTGTTCAGTAATTCTTCAGGTCTTCGATATCAGAATATAAGAGGTTGGCAGTGAATATTCGGTGAAAGTAGCAGCTGTCCAGTAATTCTTCAGGTCTTCGATATCAGAGGTTAGCAGTAAAGATATTTTTGGAAAAAAAAACAAAATGGCTGCCTTTATACACGTCGGATTGAATATTTTGAGCTTTCTGATTGGTTAACCCTTTTATTGGTGAACTATAAAATGAGTCAGCTCATTTTGACTGGCTCATTAGTACACCTGGGTACCCAAAAATTCCAACAAATATCTAATACTTATCTTGTGTAATGGCGTTTCGAAAATAAAGTATTGTCATCACAGTATGTACGCTTGTATTTATTTATGCATACACAAATACACAAGTTTTTTGGCTGTCTGATGCAGTTAATGTATTTCTGATCAAACAGATATAAAGGTCTGGCGTTCGAACAAAAGATCTCGACATTTAACTCCACACATCTGTGTATTTTCTTGATACATCTATAACTCCAGTTACTTGATCACATGCTAGATTAAATTAAACCAATAAAATATCGACAAAGGATGTAATTAATAAGTTAACAAGAATTATTTACATAATTGACCTAATTTTCGTTGCCATATTCACGATGTTTCGGCCGTTTTACGCTCCGGCCTTTTTTCCGGCGATTGGAATTTCGAACTGAACCCTTTATCTCGTCCATCGGGGTAGATGGTTCTAGTTCCATGTGCCATGCCTCTTCCAGGTTTCTCAGTATCAGAACTCAAATCTCCAAGTTTTCTTTGATTCATCTCTGCTGTAGGCTGGTATTGAACTCACAACACTTTGGGTCAAGTCACTGGATTCAACCAACGCTTTTATCCACTGGGCCAATTAACAAGAAAATATTTGATTAATTTGCATAGATCTTGTCTTTCCCCTAAATAAGCAATACCATGTTGGGTGATTTTATGAAATGTTAACACTTGAGTTATTTAACGCCGAAGGTTGTATGGGACAAGTAATTATAATATTAATATTACTAATAATGGATGGTGACTACATTCCAAGTATGGCTGCCTATTAGGATCACTACTGCAGAAATCAATCCAGGCATTTTTGTATTTCTTCACCCACAATGCAAACTTGTGGTTTATCCTGCAACTATTCTGAGCCTCTGACCCATAAGGGAAGCGTACAGTTTTGAATTCAGAGATTTCCTTCAACTGTATACAATAGCCAGCTACTCTTTTCCGAGTCCTCCCAACTACTTGGGTGTCTATCCAATCCCAGTTGAAGACGCTCGCTCAGACACATCTGTGTTTGTTCAATCTTTAGAGAGCCAACCTGTGGTTTATACTGTAACCATGCCGAGCGTACCTTAGTTAGAGTTTCTGGGAGATTGCTATGGTGACCTATCTACATTAGAATGAACTCTTCCTTCTTTATAAATACTAACCTGCGAGACTTCCTAAGGAGGCAGTCAAGACGCAGTGTAACGTGACAGTTCCGACGGACACTTCTATCTGCTGACTAATAACACTCTTATTTTGTATATATGTTCTGTTATTTCAATACACTTGTTCAACCTATCTTCTTCTTTCTGTGTTTTTCTTTCTGGCCTCTAACAGGCCACAACAGCGTCATCAGCAGTTTGATCAAAGACAATACGCTCAAATTCTCGGCAACGATGACTTGTGACTTCACCCCAGCACAACTATCGACGTCTTCTGAACTGTTTCGCCTACAAAACTTCACTCACAAGATCGATATTACCAATAAGTAATCTCCTTGACATATACCTCTGGGTCTGCTGATCGCTTAAGACGTGAAACTGACAGTCAGTATAGAATATTGATTTTTATGTTCACACTGTTTATGCGTTCTGTTCCCGATGCTGGACAATCTTCCTCTATAAACAGCAAAATTTTATCTCATAGATTACTGTTTGTTTGCAATACACCATTCTGTTGGGTGGTTAGATAATCCCTACTTCAGACGCGAGCTCAGCTACATTTGTATTTCATTAACTCCCACCTGTGGTTTATACACTGGAACTACTCTTAAATAGAACATCCAAGATGTTTGGTATTGAGGGTTCTGTTCGGATTCCAGGAAGAAAAGGCCGCTGTGGCAAGCTTAAAATTTTTAAGTTTTAGAGTTTAGAATACAAAAGGTAGTTTATAAATTCGATTCGTTTTATTTAAATTGTAGATTGAATTTATAAATTCACAAAAAATAATTGACAACCAATTGTAAAGAAAAAAAAATGTGCTAAACAAATATCGTAATTTGTGAAAAACTAAGACACTTTATGAAATATTTAAAAATTTATGAAATATCTTATTCAAAAACAATTTGAATCTGTAAAGGAAGATAAAAGTAAGGATGTAACGATATCTAAAATGGACACCCGAGAGTTTAGTATTGAAGGCACTGTTTTGATTCGAAGAAGAAAAGGCTTCATATTTATATCAATATAAAAGTTCGCATTTGAAGATGAGTTCAAATTCGAGGAAGTCTAGATTATGTTATGTTCGGATTTGAGGAGTTCTAATGTGTTACCAGTATGCTGGACTGACAGTTTCTAAGAAAGAGACCATAATTTGGCGTGATCAGAAGTTGAATAAAGCCAGCACAATCAACCTCTCGATCACGATGACTTGTTACTTCTTGCTGTCACAACAACCTACGGCTTCCAAACAGTTTTGTCGTGAGAGAAGACATGTAACAGCGGCGATATTCCAAGTATCATATATTTAGTCCTTGACAGTGACAAGTGAATCTATAAATAAAGAAGCCAGCATATCGAAAACAGGGCTAGGGTTAAGTTTTCTCATCGTGCGCTGATATTTCACCTTCCGTTCCCGTTTCACAGTTTTTTTTAATTCCCACCGCCACAAACGAGAATCCAAAGAACGAGGCTGCAGGCATGGATAGGGTTAGGTTTAGATAAAGAATTAGTCAGTATAAGTAGTACCCTACAATGTAACAACTACCCTGGGTACATGGCAGCAGCCCCAAAAACTGGGATAGACGGGCACAAGAGGAGGAGGACACTCAGAAAACAGTCTGCTTGCCTTATTTGAAGGGGTTATCAGAGAAAATACAAAGGATCTGCGGTCCATATAACATCAGGACAACCTTCAAAAGCGTGACAACACTTATATCTCTCCCGAGTGAGACCCCCCCATAGAGGAGAACATGACTAAAGACTGTGTGTACGCTATGCCGTGCAGCTGCAGAAAGGAATATAAAGGAGAGACAGGCCGCCCCCTCAAGGTCAGGCTTCAAGGGCACCAGAAAGCTGTAACATGAGGGGAAGTAGAAAAATCAGGTGGGGCTGACCACATATGGAGAGAGAAGGGAGATCACCGTCCCCTGTGGGTTCATGTTGAGATCATAGACAGGGAACACCACTGGAAAATTCGTAAACTTAAGGAATCAGCACATATGCTAGGCCACAAAAATCTCCTGAGCCGACCAAGCATAGAAATAAATACAATATGGGAACCAGTAATAAGGAGTGCCAGAGAAAAGCAATGATAACAACAAAGTTGCAATATGAGCTCTGGTAAAAACATGCAAGGATAACAGCAAAAATTGCGATATGAGCACTGGTAAAAATGGTTGCTGAAAACATTAGGTTTATAATACCCAGAAATTCCTACCCAGATGTCCTCATGGCACAGTGGATAAAGGCATTTGTTAGATCCAATGACAGAACCCAAAGAGTGTGAGTTCAATACCCGGTTAAGGCAGTGGAGAACTTGGAGAGGGGAATTAACAGGAGATAACTGATAACTGACATCCATTAAACATGGCACGTGGAACTAGAACAGTCTATCCCAGTGAGCGAAATAAAGGGTTCAGTTCGAAATTCCAACGACCTGAAGAAGGCCGGAGCGTACAACGGTCGAAACGTTGTAATAAATATGGCGACAAAGATGAGGACAATAGTCCGAATAATGTAAATAATGTACATAATACCTCATCTCAGAAATATAGACAGATACTGAAGGCTGCAGACCTATGTTCACACTATGCCTTTTAGACGTTGGGGATCATGGCTCTCCACAATGTCCTGTATTATAGCTCTTAATAAAATTTGTCTTTTTGTTATCTCTCCTAAACATTGTTTCGTTATCCATTTACTCAAATTCGCAAGGTAAATTATGCATGGTTTTCTTCCGTTCTGCTTGCCTTCAATCTATCCTGTGAGTATCAAATTTTCCAAGCCCTCTTTTCTCATTATGTGCTCTAGAAATTTCAACTGGCATTTCCTGATCCTATGTATGTTTCCTTTTAGTTTCCATTTTCTCTAGAACTTCGTCGTTGCTCACATGTTCGGCACATATTCTCAGCATCCTTCTGTAGAACCACATTTCTGTTGCTACAAGTCTTTGGCGAATATGCCTCTCCTCAATTTCCCGTCCTTTGTAGCGCTTACTAATTTTTAAACCTAAATCTTGTTACACCATCCATTTACTCAAATTTGCAAGGTAGGTTGTTTTTGTCTTCCTTTTGCCTTCAATCTGTCCTGTGAGTATCAAATTTTCCAAGTCTTCTCTCCTCATTATGTGCCCTAGAAATTTCAATTGCCTTTTTCTAATGTTAAGTATAAGTATCCTTTGTGTTTCCGTATTCTCTAAAACTTCGTAGTTGTTAAGTTCATGGTATGCTCAGCATCCTTCTGCAGAACCACATTTTTGTTTCTTCACGTCTCTTCTTCATCTGTGAGGAGATTGTCCAGCATTTACTGCTATATAGGAGGAATGAAATTACGTCACAGTTCAGTACTCATTTTTTTTGTTTCTACCGAAAATTCTCCTATTTTCTTAATACTTTGCTTAGACTACTGAAAGCATCTTTCACTATTCCAATTTTAGGAATGCATTTTTTGTCCTCTGTTTAAAGACTTCCTAGATATTTAAATTTTTGTTCTTGCTTCATTTTGATATATCCAATCTGTTGGGCCATTCCTTTTGTAATTCAGTTCAGTACTCTTTTATTTGTTTTTAACGAATCTTGTCAATTTATTCCTTCAAGACAATTGCTGGTGTCCAGATCTCGACCTTCCCTATGCACTTCCTTTTACAATTTTGTATTGAATCAATACTTATCACGTATCGATCTTCGATTTTTTCTGTTTCTTTAGGGGAAGAATACAAATGGACTCATAGGGAAGTGACCTTGGCAAACGCATACATCTGTGAAATTCCCAAATCCGAAACTTTCCGTATCATGTTAGAAGCCAGGGGATTTGGTAAGTTTTCAATTCTGAAAAATTCTATTCATTTTTGATTAATTGAATTTTTTATACCAACATCCTTGTAGTTCTCGAAGAACCCTGCCTGACAAAGGAATTGGTTAACAATCTTAGAACATTGACTAAGTTTCTTTCAGCGTTTTTGAAAGGTATGGCTCGCTACACCCAGTCCCATCGCCGGTCATCTTGTTCATATTTATGAAGAATGTGGGGAAAGCGAAAGGAGCAGGAGAGGCTAAAAGAAATATAGAAGCGACAGATGTAAAGAGAGAAACAAAAACAGAGAGAGAGAGAGAGAGAGAGAGAGAGACAGACAGACAGACAGACAGACAGAGACAGAGAGAGACAGAGACAGAGACAAACAGACAGACAGATATACATATAGCTATATAGTTCTAGAAGCATCTATTTATTTCCCAAGAGATATTCTTGATAATTTTTTGGCGGTGGTAAGTGAAACTCTTAGTATATTTTTTTTATGGATTATCAACCCTTTGTAGTTTATTTAAAGCCGGAAAATAATTTATGGATTGCAAGAATAAGGATTTTTGTGAGGGAATATTGCATTAACGATGCAATATAACAATGATTCTTTCAGATACAAGTCGTACTATTTTACTCATAACTTGGGGAGAAAAGATGTATGAGTGAGAGAGAGAGAGAGAGAGAGAGAGAGAGAGAGAGAGAGAGAGAGAGAGAGAGAGAGAATACTGCATATTCTTTTGTATGAGTGTATTTATCTGATATTTTTGCCTCTTAATTCGAACTAGTATACCCAGAATGAATACAAGGTGCTAGAAAGTGGATGTTATGAAGGTCAAGAGGATAGATAATAGGACTTGAGATTTAAAGAAAAAAAAACAGAAAAAAAGGCCCTAAACTTAACAAAACAATTTCGAAGAATAATGAATTTTTACAAGGATTGTTTTCATTTTTAAAAAGTTATAATAATTTAAATCGTTTAAAATTATGTATTACTTAAATCAAGTTCGGTGATATTATTAAGTCAAAACTATATTAACGAATCAAAAATTGAAATGTTTAATAAAAATTGTTTACCCCCAATATTTTTAAAATAATTTTTTTTTAGTGTAAAAACATTCCCATTTTTGTAAGTATAGATGTCCGTCACGTGTTTCAAGAGTTCTTCTCCCTGAAAAATCTGGCCGTTTGCAATTCTTTCATTTTCATTTCTGTGTTTCATCATGTTTAGGCTTTGCAAATCATCCTTGAAAAATTTTAAAGTAATTTTTTTCTTTTTAAATTCCTATTCCACTAAATAATTTTATTTTACGTATTTATTTTAGTGTGGATCATACTTCAATAATGCAATTTTTTTTTGTTGGTAGTTTTTTACTTTTTTAAGTTTATTATTTTTTGCGAGAGTTATTTTGATAAAAACATAATGCTAAAGTTAAAGTAACTAAAATTCGGTAAAACTATTACATAATTGCTGACAATATTATGTTAATTTAAAAAAAATTACTAATTTGTTAAAAACTAAAAGCAAAGCGTTCACTTAGATTTCGTAAATTTATGTCATTTTCTGGTCAACCATACTTAACTGTCAACACATCATGCTGTTAATACATCAATGAACACGTCAGAAAAACAAGACCCCATCATTAAGAAAGGCTTGTATACTAGGTTTAATGCTATAAGTAAGTAATATTTTATGCTATAAGTAAGTAATATTTGTTTCAAATCAGATTAATTTAACTTTAATTTGCTAATTTTCATTAAATAACGTGTCACAAATATATATTTTATTTTTGAAAGATTTTTAAAACCGAGAATTAACTCTTGTTTACAAATGTGTCAAAATGGCCGATATCTATCAATTTTTGTCGATTTTCTGAAAGCGACCAAAAAATTGAGATTTCAGTCAATTTGAAATACACCAGAGTATTTTGCTCACTGGAAATAGTAAATTTAATCATTTAAATTAAAGCTAAAATGAAAGCTTCGAGAATGCTTTTTCATTAAAAAAAAAATCATTTTAAGTATTGAAAATTTAGTGGCAGTTCCTTGTTTAAAATGTTCATGCCTCTCAAGAGGTATGAGGGGAGATTGTAAGACGAGGAGAGATAGTTGAGAGCATATTGTAAGGACATTGGAATAGTGATACTTGTCGAGACAACATAGTTCACTCTAACCAAATCTGATAGTCATTACTAATACTTCTACTTCTTTGTATTATATTTCTGTTGTAATATATCTTTGTATTCCATACCTGTGTTCGTGTTAGTCTTACATTGGTTCTAACCTTGGACCATCACCGTGGTACAAGGAACTTGGACCATAATAATCTTACATTTGGAACACAGTGGAATTGTAGATGATTCGGGTTGCAGAACGTGGAGGCTGGGTCGGGATGGTCAGCGATTGGCCTGAAGTCAACTGAAGGCCACAGAAATTTTGAACCGTCGATACGCTTCCCATACCCAGGTTTGAGAGACAGACTAAAACCACACTCCATACGCTAAGCTCTTCCTCCTTCTGCCACGTCTATCTCCTTTAATAAAACGAGTAAGCAAAAGAAACCCACTTTTGTTGATCCCATCTTTGCAGTAACGTTGGGATCCAGTGACGTCACAAAACGCAAGATTCTTGTTTGCTTTGGTTTGTTTTATGGCAAATCAACCTCAATGGTTTATTTAATGCCGACAAAATTTTTATTGCTGGTAATGTTTTTCTTCAAAGATTATTTCTGGGAATATTTTTCCTTGAAGAAATCTATAGCTGGTCATATTTTTTTCAAAGAATGTATAACTGTTTGTATTGCTGGTATTTTTTTAATGTATTGTTGATAATAAATTTTCCTTCAAAAATTATTGCTGGTAATAATTTTTTTTATTACAAAATATTTCTGGTATTAAAACCTATTTTTACACAAGTTTGGGTGTTAACTATTTGCCCATAGCTGGGACCCTAACAGGTGCTACCACCCTGGGTCAGGGTGGACCTGGGAACACCAGCAATTAAGAGGTGGTTCCACGCTCGTCAAAACCTCCTGATCAGAAGCATTGCTGTTGGACGTAGTTTATCGTCTTACCTAGGCCGCGGGTGTGGTTTATCGTCATACCCAGGACGGGCAAGATTCTGCTCCGTGGAAATAGAAAGATGTCTCCCAGCAGTAAAGCTCTGAACTAGTGGAACCCAAATAATGGAGTTCATTTGAACATTTTTTCATAGATTTGGACCTAATCTGTTATTGTTCAATTCACGGTGGCACATATAGTTCTCATTCCACTTTATACACATAGGGTTTATCTAGTATTAGTCAATATTCTCTATTTTATTCACATTTATACTACTTTCCCGTTTCTTGCTATGACTTCTCCAATCTAGCTGACATGGAGATTTTATCTCTTAACCAATGCTTTAATCCACGAATCTTTGTGTCTCTTGGACAATCCAGTGGTGGGATTGTTGTTTAGTAAAGAGGCAAACGTAGGTAAGAGCTGCAAGAGGTCGGAGTATGTGGAGAGCCATGATCGCCCACGTCCTTAAGGGATATTGCGTATAGGAGAAGAAGGATGTGACTTTTAGGATACCTTGTATATCGAAAAATTTAATAAGTTTAGCGTCCCTGTATCTCTAACGTTTTAATTTTGTATTTCTCCCTACCTCAAAATCGATGGAGCTATTATCAATCTGAAGAAGTCCCTGTCAGGGTCGAAACGTGTAACATAGGAGATTTTTTTCCGTTTTCTCATTACCTCTGTTTTTTTGTCTTATATATAGATTTGTAGACCATATCTTCCGAACTGAATGAAGCATTTCACAAAAATGATTTAACTCGAAGAACAAGGAAAGCAGGTTGTTAGAGGCAGTTGCGTGCTTTTTACTGGTTAGTGTTCGGACATAGGCGAAAGAGAAGAACTTGCTTTTTCTAATCATTTCACACCAAGTAAGGCTACAATGTCATTAAGAAGCAAAGCGTTATTGGGCGTGGAGTATCTATCTATCTATCTATCTATCTATCTATCTATCTATCTATCTATCTATCTATCTATCTTATTCTCTTTATATCTATCTATCTATCTATCTATCTATCTATCTATCTATCTATTTCAGTTAAGAAAGGACAATAAAAGAACAGAATTCAGTAAGACTAAAGATGGCGGTTGCATTTAAATTATGGAAGATAATTGACAGGAAAGCAAAAAAATTGAAAGATTCCACAGGCGGGAAGTGCGAGAAAAGAAACTATTAAAATAGAACTTATATTTAGCTATTTCAAGAGTAAAACGATGAGACCTAATTGCCAATCTAGTCGTACGCTTAAATTCCCGCGGTCGAGGTACCAAGGAGTAGATCTCACTGCCATGAAAATATTTATAGAAAAGACAGATGGTGTGACACGTGACGGCGGTGTGCTAAGAGACTGAAGTGGAGATGCCAGGTAAGGATAGATAATATTACAAACCCTTTGAGGGGAGGGTGTTGTCGAAGCTGAGTTTCAGGGCAAGTCGGCTCTCTCCCCTTCTGAAGATTAGCGTAACACAGCGAACGTGTTTGTCCCACTGTCATCCACTTCATCTGCCCTTGTATCGTACGAAGCAAAGATTTACCTGTCACAATGGGGGTAATTGAATATGAGGTGGAAAATAACATAAAAAGAAAGCTACAGAAAATTTATATATATATATATATATATATTTTATATATATATATATATATATATATATATTTTCTTAATTTGTCCATTCCTGTTGTGTCCTGATCTTGTCTTAGATTCTCTTGAAGGTCTTTTTGTCCATTCGTGTTGTGTCCTGATCTTGTCCATTCGTGTTGTGTCCTGATCTTGTCCATTCTTGTTGGACACGAATATATATATATATATATATATATATATATATATATATATATATATATATATATATATATATATCAGAACGTAAGTATTACACACAAATTTCATTAAGAATCAACAGGAATTTGTATCTTTTTATAGAGTTTTTTTCGCTCTTTTTGTTCTCCAGTGTAAATTAATTCCATTTGGCTGTAAATACAGATTTTAGTCAATCGGCTAAAATAAATAAATAAAAAGGTTAGGTAAAAACGCGTTTTCTCCGTCGTCCATTTTGGATATTTGTCCATTTTTTTAAATTTCGTTTCTCTCTTTTGATTTGATTGGAGGAGGTCATTTTTTCCCAGCTTTTTCTCTCTTTTTTAGTGGATCCAATCCTTTTTCTTAATTTTCGCTGTAGTATGCAAATCAATTTTTCTCTCCTGTTCTTTCTTCTCTGATATTTTCCGTTGTGATCGCATCTTGCTTTTATGAATTCTTTTCCATAACATTCTCTCTCTCTCTCTCTCTCGCTTGATTTCAATCTCTTCATATCTATCTATCTATTCATCTATCTATCTATCTCTATCTATCTATCTATCATCTATCTATCTATCTATCTGTTCATCTATCATCTATCTATCTATCTATCTATCTATCTATCTATCTATCTCAGTCTGTTCATTTTTTTTATCTCAGTCTGTTCATATCTATCTATCTATCTATCTATCTCTATCTATCTATCTATCTATCTATCTCAGTCCTTTCATATCTATCTATCTCAGTCATTTCATCTATTCATCTATCTTTTTTCTATCTATCAGTCTGTTCATATCTTTTTTTATCTCAGTCTGTTCATATCTATCTATCTATCTATCTATCTATCTATCTATCTATCTATCTATCTATCTATCTATCTATCTCAGTCCTTTCATATCTATCTATCTCAGTCATTTTCTATCTATTGCTATCTTTATCTATCTATCTATCTATCTATCTCGGCTGTTCATTATCTATTTTTTGTTTATCTATTTTATCTATCTATCTATCTATCTATCTAAGCTTTTACTTTTCTTTATTGCCGTTTTAATCCTTTTCTTAAATTCTTTTTTTGTTTAATTTTTTCATCGCATCAGTTCTTTATTTTTCATTACTTCCCCCATCTTTCTTTCTTTCTTTTATATTTTTCTTTTGATATTTTCCTTCATTAACTTCCTGTAATTATCTTTAACACCATAATTCTAATCAGGCAAATGGAATCAATTCTATAGATATTTTTTTCTTCTCATTTCGAATTTTCCTTAACTGGCAACCTCCAGGCAATTTTTTTCACTCTTCATTTTTTTGGACTTCACAATCACTATTATGCATTTTCGCGGGTTTTTCCAACGGCTTTCTTTTTTGTTTCTCCTGAATAAAATGGCATGAGATTTCATCAATTGATTTTGATTGACTTTCATTGTTTTTTTGTAGGGATGTTTGTTTAATTTGTGTATATAACTCTATCGTTAAATTTGTTCATGTGCATTTGTTTCTATATCCCATTCCTAAGCTCGCCACTCTCTCTCCCATCACTCTCGAATCTATCTATCTATCTATCTATCTATCTATCTATCTATCTATCTATCTATCTATCTATACAATGAAATGGGCTAAGTCCGACAATTATTTTAATATATTTTTCTGTTTATACGTTATTTTTATAGATAGAAATATTTAAGTAAATGCTCTGTTTATAATAAAAAGTATTAACTACATTTACATTTGGCCAGTAAATGTAGTTAATACTGCTCATTATAAAAAGAACATTCATTTAAATATCTCTATGTATAAAATTAACGTATAAACAGTAAATGTATTAAAATATATACGTATGTATGTGTATATTTAGGCAGCATATCTTCATTCAGACATGTTTCATTGAATAATATAGACATATTGCGTCTATTTTTATACTGATCCTTTCCAGTTTGCTAATCAGTTTCTTGATGTTAAGATGAAATTCCTCAAGGAAGGCACCCAAGTACTTTCGACATTTTCCAAGATCATCTTCAGGAGTAAATTACAAAGATAAACTTATTATAATTGCGATAAAATCTGCATTCCGTTGTTTTTTTTTTTTTTTTTTTAAACCGCGTTCTGTTAAAGTTATTTTAGAATGTTTAAATTCATTTGTTATTGTCATGGAATATTTTGCAAAACAATCGTTTCAATAAAAAGTAACTTCCTGGAAATTGGTAGAAATGTAAAATGACATCAAATGTTTGTTATATGTACTTTAATATGTTTCTGCTATATTCGTAATAAATTTTGTTGAGTGTTAGTTGTTGGATTTTGATATAGAGTTCACAGAGAATTGGAAATTTTGTTTATTATTTTCGTGGTGTAGTATATTAGTGTTGTCAACAAGTATTTTCCTTTATTGTGAAGTAGGACAGGAATGTGTTTTTAGATGTTGTGTAATAAAACTTGTATCCAACAAATGAAGTGTAAGACATCTTGATATATATATATATATATATATATATATATATATATATATATATATATATATATATATATATATATGTGAAAATATATAGAAAATAGGAAGGAACTGGTTAGGTAAATAATCCAAAGTCCCTTAGTATTTTAGTTATTATTTTAAAAAAATAGTGCTCGATACAAAAGTAGAGCATAAATATAATTATTTATTGGTTCCAAAAAATTTCGCTTGAAGATGGAACAGAGCTTATTTTAACTCAATTTAATTTAAATAATTATATTGAACTTTTCGGCTCTTGTTTTGAAACATGGGACTTCTTATGTCGGGATTTGGAATCATATTTTTAAAATAATATATATATATATATATATATATATATATATATATATATATATATCCATCCATATATATATTCATGTATATTTGTGTGTGTTTCATTTTAATAATATAGACATATTGTGACTACTTATTATTATTATACTGATCTTTTCCAGTTGTCTAATCCGTTTCTTGATGTTAAGATGAAATTTATTAAGGAAGGCACCATAGTTTTTTCTAACCCAAGTACTTTCGACCTTTTCCAAGATCATCTTCAGTCGTAAATTACAAAGATAAACTTATTTTAACATCTGCATTCCGTTGTGATGGTGATTTAAAAAAAAGGCGTTCTTTTATAGTTATTTTAGAATGTTTGAATTCATTCGTTGTCGTTATGGAATATTTTTGCAAAACAATCATTTCAATAAAAGGGAGCTACTGACAGGAAATTGGTAGAAATGTTAAATGGCATCAAATGTTTGTTATATGCACTTTAATATGTTTCTGCTATATTCGTAATAAATTTTGTTGAGTGCAAGTTGGTTAATTTTGAATGCAAACAAAAAGCAAGAACAACAAAAATGACGAAAAAAAAATACAAAAAACAAACAAACATTCGGATTTCCGTTTCGGAAGTCATAATTTGATACATTGTTTGAAAAAATATCACGTGAAGGAGATTGGGCAATAGAGAAAGGAATGTGTCAAAAGAACTACAGAGATACACAGAGACCAGTTCCTTGTTTGTACATCCCTCGATCTTTGAAATCATTGTGTCTATAAACAAATGTATGATCGCACGAGAATCCTGAATAATGGTGAATGGTTATTGTCAGTTTCAATAAAGTCGTTTAACCAGAGAATTTGTCATAATTGTGACACTGTAATTATCCCTAATTACACTTCTCACTCTATATAAAAAAGATATATACGCCCCTTCATACATACTTATATACGTACATACATACAATAAAAGGGTCAAAACATCAAAAGCAAGAAGACAGGATTATTTTAGCTTAAGGGACAGTGTAACATGAACATTACAGATTGGAGAGACCGAAATCAAACAGATGCAACAATTTAGATGCGCATGATGCATATATATATATATATATATATATATATATATATATATATATATATATATATATATATATTATATGAAATGGACAAAGTCCGACAATTATTTATTAATACATTTTTATGTTTATACTCTCTTTTTTAGCATTTACTTAAATATTTGTATCTATAAAAAGAACGTATAAACATAAAAAATGTCTTAAATATATATATATATATATATATATATATATATATATATATATGTGTGTTATAAATTAACTGATTATATATATATATAATATATTATATTATATATATATATAATAAATATATATATATAATATATTATAAATATATATATTATATATATATAATATATTATATTAAATTCGCTTGAGGATGAAATGGAACTAATGCCTTTAATTTAATTACAAAATTAAATTCGGGGCTTTTAGCTTCCATTTTTGAAACATGGTTAGAACTGTGTAGCGAAAAAATATTTTAAATCAATTAATTTATAATATATATATATATATATATATATATATATATATATTGAATCATTCATACTAAAAACAAATATAGAGGTTAATGACGAGAATACATCTTCGCAAACAATTTCAATAAGATACACTAACCCCCGAACCTGTATATGAATGATATGATCCCTGTTTATAAATTCCAGTTTTATAAGGTCTTTTTTGGTTTTACAAGCTTTCGTCTGTTCCTACAAATCATTAACCTCTATATTTGTTTTTTGTATGAATGATTCATGTAATTATAAGTTGAAAAGCACCTATAATCGAAATTAATATATTATATTATATATATATTATAAATTATTTATATATATATATATATATATATATATATATATATATATATATATATATATATTTATACACGTTTCATTAAATAATATAGACAAGTGTTGTCTATTTATTTTATGTAAAATTTTTTCGTATCTTCTGATAAGTTTGGTAACATTATCATTAACCGAAAAAGAAATTCACAATATTTATCCATTATTTTTAATAAAATCTAAGCTTTCGGCTTACTCAAGCCATTATCAAAGATGTAATTACAAACATATCAAACAATATACGGACACGACAGCGATGATAGTCTGTCATTGTTTTGTTTACATAGTGGATCACTAAGCAACGATGAACACGCGCATATAAGACGCTAGAAGCGAAAATCGCACCGCATCTCATGACGTCACACATGACTACACGAGAGTGAATTGTAGAATGAAATAAGGAAAGCCGTTGGTATAAACCAATGGCTTCTGTTACCAATTATAGAAATTATAGACATTTAAGAATATTTGTAGAGATTCCATAGTTGATTTTGTTTAGGTTGGGTTTTAACTGTTTGATGTATAATGCTTCAAGTATTTTTAGTTTTTGTCTATTGTTTTCATGTCGAAGTATAGTTGTGTTTTCGACAAGTATTTTACGGAATTGTGTGTGCGGGCAGGCATGTTGTTTTAAATGCCTAAAAATGTTAGAGTTTTAATGAAAACTCTAACATTTAAACTCTAAAATAAATAGACAACACTTGTCTATATTATTTAATGAAACGTGTATAAATGAAAATATGCTGCCTAAATACACAATATATATATATATATATATATATATATATATATATATATATATATATATATATATATATATATATATGTTATAAATTAACTGATTTAAAATATATATATATGTTATAAATTAACTGATTTAAAATATGGTTTCTTCGCTACACAGTAATAACCATGTTTCAAAAACTGAAGCTAAAAACTTCAAATTTAATTATATAATTAAATGAAAAGCATTAGTTCTGTTTTATCTTCAAGCTATTTTTGGAATAACTTATTTTTAAATTTACTGAGTTTTAAACGAACATATAAATTCATAATTTCCTGTTTCCAAGGATACAGAGAAATCCAATCATTCAGACAGGGGCGGTAGCGTGTTCATTTTTATTAACTATTGTTGTATCAATTATAAGTTACGTTCGAAAAAGAGGTTTAGGGGTGCAAGTAATACAAAACTAGATGTTGTTCATTAATATAAGTATGTTAACAAACCATAATTTTTTCATTATGCTTTTAAATGCAAAACGGTTGACATTGTGCTGAGCGTTCATTAGAACGTGAAAAAAAATTATCCATTATGGAATTTTTTTCTCTCTATGTTATAATGTCATGGTCGCATTAAAGTGTGAAAAAACTGTTCCTTTACAGGCATTTCAGAAAATTACTCCAGTATTCATAGTTGATTCTGTTCAGTGTCGGCTTTAATTGTTATTAAAGGGGAATATTATTATAATTTTAATATAAATTGCTTTTAGTATCTGTAATCTAATTTTGTTGTTTTCATGGTGTAGGATAGTTGTGTTGTCGATTAGTAATTTTGAAACCCCTGAAGATGATATTGCAAAAAGATCGAAAGTACTTGGGAAATGAAAATAAAAGAAATTTGCACATTTCTCCCATCATTCAACATCAATCCACGGAAGGTTATTCGTGAGTATGTAGGGATTTTGTTAAAAATTAACAGATACGATGTCTGTAATTCTTTCAATCAGACACACATACAAACACACACACACATATTTACACGCATATGGCAAAATATATTTTTAAGGTATGCAATATTTATAGGTTAAAGTGCTCAATATCAGGGATAGAGCGTATATAAATATAAAAGTGGACATTGAAGTAAACACCCAGAGGCAACAGTCTGTTTCATGCTTAGACGCAATCGTCAGGCCATGTGCCTTTTAGGGAATAGTCGAGGCTAAACCTTTCTATGTCCATGATGTGTTATAAATGACCCGACGATTGCGTTTAGCATGAAACAAACTGTCACCTCTGGGTGATGACTTCAATGTTCACTTATATATATATATATATATATACAAATTTTTATTAAAGACGACTGTTCAAGGTAGTGCAATTAATCTTTTTATTCAATTTTTCTTGCATTTGTGCAAGTGTTTTCATTTCTGAACATAAAATGTGTAAGAGCGGTTCGAATGTTCTAGATATCCTAGCGATTTCGGCTATTCTCCTAGCCATCATCAAGGTGGTTTGTTATTTTTTTAATTGAATGTGTAAATTTTTATATGTTTCTAGAGTGATGGGGTGCATTTTTTATTTTTCAAACATGGTCAGCACATTGTGGCCGTGTTCATAGTTGATGTTATTGCGTGTTAGCTTTTTTTTTTTTTTTTTTTCTTAGGGCTTCCCTTACTTTTAGTGGATAAGACTATTATAATTTTCTATATTTTCTACTTTTATGTTACGTGTGCAGTTTGGTAAGTTTCCGTTTGTGTTTGAATGAGTCCTTAAATGAGTATTTTAGAAGGCGCTAAGTTTATTTATTAAACCGTATATTTATTCATTTTCGTCTAAAGGCCTGAATTTTCGAGAAATCTTATTGAAGAAAGATTTCCGCTCTCCGGGGAGAGAGAGAGAGAGAGAGAGAGAGAGAGAGAGAGAGAGAGAGAGAGAGAGAGAGAGAGCTACCGTTAAGACCAGTACGCGTTAACCGACTTAGCCACTGTCATTGATCCCTTGATTTTTTTTATTTCTTGACAGTCCCTATACAAAGGTAAACGAAGAGAATTTTTTTATCACTTTAAACGTTGTTTTTAGTGGATATTCGCATATGAGTAGCCGCTAAGTGTATTTATTAAACAGTGTATTTATTTATTTTCACCTACTGACCTGAATATTCGATAATTGTTATTAAAGAGAAATATGTGCTCTTCGGCAGAGAGGGATGTCGTTATATCCGACGTGCTTCAGACCAGATCAGCCTTGAAAAACTTGGCCAATGAAGCAGAGTTGAACAATGGCCTTTAACCAAAATATCTTTCGTCATCCATTCTCGAATTTTCATTTCTGTTCAGTTTTGTATCCAAATGTAAACAAAGCAATTTTCTAAAGAATTAATGGATTTTTATTTATTAATCAGACAAATTGTATCACTTTAAATATTATTTTCCGTGAATAAAAGTGTTAAAATTGATTTATATATATATATATATATATATATTGTGTGTATTTAGGCAGCATTTTTTCATTCATACATGTTTCATTAGATAATATAGACAAGTGTTTAATTTATGTAAATTCTTTTCATAACGTCTGATAAGCTTAATAACATTATCATTAAACGAAGAAAGAAAATCACAATATTAATACATATTTTTTAATCCAATCTAAGCTTTCGGCTTACATAAGCCATTATCAAAGATGTCAATTACTGTACAACATATTAAGCAATATACGGACAAGACAGTGATGATAGTCTGTTATTGTTTACATGGATGATTTCCAAGCAACGATAAACATATAAGACGCTAGAAGCGATAATCGCACCGCAGCTTATGACGTCACACATGACCACGCGTGAGTGAATTCAAGAAGTATTAAGTATGGGAAGCCGTTGGTATATGTGTGTATGTGTGTGTGTGAATAAGGACAAAAAGAAAACTTATCTCAATCGTTTCGTCATCTGATGGCAAATATTAGGGGATGGATCTATCAGATGTTCATATTTTGTTCTTTTTATTCAAGTACTTTCAATTTTCGCAGTCATTATCAAGAATCAATGTGATGTCTCTGTGGTAGTTAGAATTCTTTTGTCTTCATCCTGGTGCTGAAAGTCGAAATTACTTGAAGAAAAAATAGCAATCGCATTGTAGACAAAGAAAATCTAATTACCACACAAAACCCACATCGGTTCTTGATAATGATTTCGAAAGACATAAGACAAAATATAAATTTCGGGCAGTTTATCCATAACTACGAGAACAATACTTGGCACCTTATTAGCCAAATACACGTCAACTATAAAAAAAGATGAATCTTTAACATATAAAGAAATACACTACCCCAGTTGACTCGAATAAGAAAATTGAATTAATTATCTATTACAAATAATTTAAAACAGCTAACCTTATTCTCAAAAATAACAACACATCTGCAAAATCAAAACTAC
Organism: Acanthosepion pharaonis; assembly: GCA_903632075.3. NCBI lineage: Eukaryota > Metazoa > Mollusca > Cephalopoda > Sepiida > Sepiidae > Acanthosepion > Acanthosepion pharaonis. Next base: position 912,002 of record CAHIKZ030005454.1, on the reverse strand, counting down.
AAAGAACCAACATTATTTACAAGTTCAAATGCTCCTTAAGGAACTGCGTTCCTGATCAAACCGAACTCATAAATAATTATATCAGTCACACTACTACATTCCTATCAAGACGACTTACGTTAAACCTACCCGACTACAGCTTCATTAGAACTCATTTAAACACACACACAAACTTACCAGACTCCATCCGAATCATACTGGTAGAAAATACAAGCATAATTACCTCATCTACATCTAAAAAAAATTTAAAAATAATGTAATCCCTAATAATAAAATGGGAAAAGCCAACACATTAGCTGTGAACACAGCCACAATCTGCTGACCGTGTTTGGAGAATAAAACATCTCTATAACTCTAGATACATACATAACAAACTCATATATTCAATTAAAAGTAAAAATAAAATCATCCTTGATAATGGCTAAAAGAACTGCTGAAAGCATTCTGATATACAGAACTTTTGGGCAGTTTTTACACACATTGTGCCCAGGAAGGAAAACACTGGAATGAACACAAGAACAATTAAATAAAATAGCTTAATCACGGTACCTTGTCAGTCGTCTCAACGACATATATATATATATATATATATATATATATATATATATAAAAAGAGTGATTTCTGTCTAAATATACAACTCTCTCTCTTTTTTATATATATATATATATATATATATATATATATATATATATATATATATATATTTACAATGTGGGATATTTAATAAGAAAAGTGATTGAAAGGATATATACCCAAATCTTTTATTATTATTTTACTTGTTACAAAATAAAAATAAATACCTTGCATTTGCCTTGATAAAATTCCTCAAAGAAAAAAACGTGTCGGCAAAGTTTTCCTTTTTTCTTTAATCATATTATCCTTTTACTGATATATTCTATCTAAAGATTTTATACACACACACAGACACACACACACGTGTGTGTCTGTGTGTCTGTGTGTGTGTAGGAGATATAAATAAGCAGTGAGGAGATAGGTATCAACAGTGGATTGCGATTGTGTCTAAGCATGAAGATGATTGTCGCGATCCAGTGTTGGTACCTTTGTCTACACCGTTTATATTTGCATATAGTCTGTCCCCGATATTAAACCCTTTCTTCCATGGCAAACATTTTGTATATTTTCGCGTGTGTTCTTACAACATCCTTTTGTGCGTTTTTTTTTTTTAATATAATAATATATTTTAGGGAGGAAAAAGTATGACAAAGTGGTAAAAGTTTTCATGTGACGCTTTTCGTCCTTTAGGACTTCATTAGACTAAATATATGCATACGTTGATGCGACTACGCATGCGCACGAACGAGAGACGCTGGGAATTTTAGATTTAAAGATGACTTTTTTAAAATATGACTTTAGGATCTATAATCTAGCCGATTGCATTTAGATTCTTTTTGTCTTTGTTTCTATCACTTTTTTTATTAAATATGCCACATTATAATAATAGACGATCTGCCAAGAATTGAGACACATTCTAAGAATTTGAACACAAATTTACTGTGGAGGATTTAGCGATTAAAGCTGAGTTTGAACATTTTCATCTTTGAAAATTCTTTAAATTGCGGTCAGTCTCGTTATGGTGAGCAACTAATGCATTTAATGTGCTGTTTTGTAAAAGATCGCTTTTGTGTTCATATAATCATTTATTTAAATTCATTGAGGTTTCTCCGATCTATTCCTTGTGGCAATTATTACAGGTTATAGAGGGAAGCCTCAAGTTTTAGCTTATAGTTTGGTTTTGTATTGATTAACTTCTTAGTTCTTTTAGATGTTTTATATTGAGTTTAGATAAAATAATTTTCAGTTGTAATTGTGATAGTATTAATGCATATATATATATATATATATATATATATATATGAGAGATTTGTTAGGTTTGTCAGGAAGGACTGCCTTTTTTTATCACATAATAATATGTGTGTATGTGTGTGTGTTTGTGTGTGCGTGTATATGTGTGCGTGTATCCACGTAGGTGTGAATATGTATGCGTGTATGTGTGTCCGTTTCCGTATGTGCATGTGTGTGTATGAGTTTGTGAGCATGTCTATGCTTGTGTGCATGTAAATGTGTGAGTATGTATGTACGTGTGTCTGTGTGTATGAGTCTGTATGTGTATGCGTGTGTGCCTGAGTGTATGAGTATATGTGAGCGTGTGTGTGAGAGTCTGTATGTGTGTGCGTGTGTGTGAGTATGTGTGCGCTTGTGTATGTATATGTGCGCGGGTGCCTGAGCCCGCGTGTGTGAGTATGTGCGTGTGCGCATGTGTGTGTGAGCGTGTGTATATGTGTGAAAGTGTGTGTGTGAGTGTGTGTATATGTGCATATGTGTAAGTGTGTTTGTGTGTGAATGTGTTTGTGTGTGTGCAGACTGGGAATAATTGTTCTTAATTTTCTTCTCTATTTGCTAATCGTAAATGCGTAAAATCTCCGATCATCAGGCGCAATTATTTTTAATCAATTTATGCTAATGAGCCTAAAATCGTTTTGCCAAAAGGGCGAAAAGAATAACAGTGATAAAACGAAAGCGCTTTCGCCAAAATTCATCAGCATTCAAGTGCCAACGACCGCTTTCCCACCACAAGTGAAAGACTAAAAATCAGTTCCAATGCACCCCCTGGCGGATAAAAAGCAAGAAAAGAGAAAGAAAAAGGTTCGGGTAATTGTGACACCTTGACATTCCACAATCAATTAATTGGCGGCGATCCTTTGAATAACATCTCGTTTATACTCGTCATATATAAATCCACCGCGTATGGAGGTTGATCCTTTATTTGGGGTCAAGAAATTATTAATTTCTGAATCGTTTGGTTAGAAGTCAAACTCACTGTTTCAAACCAACCGTGCGACAAATTACGACAGCAGAGGCTTATATTTTATACAGCAGTTTTAGTAAACGCCCACTCAGAATTCCTTCTTGTACCCTATTTGCCAACGGGCAGTCAGTATAACACCAATTCTTCACATTTAAAAATCTATTACATATTTCTCTTCAGACCGACTTGAATTGAAAAAGAAAACTTTTGCATTTATTCACGCTGTTTTACATTGAAATACAAAAGTTGTAGCAAAATATTTTTATTTTTCTATTCATATCAGTTAGAAGAGAATATATATGTAACAGATTTTTAAATGTGGACCTGTAAATAAAAAAAACAAAAAAAAACAAAAAACAGTCAACGCAATTTGACTACTGCCTATAATTAAAGTTCCACTATTTCTTCTATAGATGAGTGTTTTCGAGGCGGGTGGGGGCAGTTATGTTTGTCTTCACAACATAACCTAAAGGTCTGCAAAGAGTATTTGATGGAAAAAATATCATTGTTTATCATTCGTTTGTTTATTCGAAGAGAATATATCTGTAGTAGAATTTTGAATATGAAACTTAAAGTTTCTACATGGATTTCTGATCGGAAACTAAATGATTTATTTATTTTTTATTCAAATCATTTCGAAGATAATCTAATAGATTTTTAAATGTGAATCTGTAAAACAACACCATAAAAAACATACGAACGTTTAAGCTTGAAGTTTTATTCAGTGTAATTTGCCGACTGAGTAAGATTTAACTATTTCTTTTATAGTCGAGTTGTTCGAGAGGGAGATGACTATGTTTTACTTCATCCATAAACCTAAAGTTTTCTATAGAATTTTCGTTTATTTATTAGTCTATTCAAGTTTATTCGAAGAGAGTATAATTGTAGTAGAATTGTGAATATGAAATCCGATAGAAAACTAAAAAATTAATTTATTCTATAATAGGAGAGATAGAAAGAAAGATGTATTCTCTCATTTGTATTTCCCCCATTATGGGCATTGCTATATCCATGTTATAATTACACGGAACGTAATGGCTCAGAGAGAATTATATACCACTAAGACATAAACAAATCTATTTATCTATCAATATATATATGTTTAGAACTCCAGATTAATACGGGCCGGATTCATCTACTATGTCTCTGGGAATGACATGTTCCATGTAGGGGAAACGGCGAGCCTTGAGTTTTCCGAAATAGAGGACAGCGAACTGGATTTTCTTTCTACATCTGGTAAAGATATATTCCCAAAGGGAAATGGCGTCATGTGTTTGTAAGGTGGTGAGTGAGACAGATTTAGCCTCAGCTAGTGTCACGTCGGCTTAAAAAAATATCCATTTGGTTTAGCTGCTGAAAACAAACTGAAATTGACTTCCGCTTTAGTCACTGTATGAAATGATGTCATTAAGCGGCCGTCACGTGACGCATATAACTCCATCAACCGGAGATAATAGCTTTCTGTATCCCTACACTTCTATTCAAGTCAGTTCGAATTGAATAGATTTTGAAACGTTATACTAAATATTTATATAGCGTGATATTTATTCTTGTACATTTCCAAGAATTTCGGCACAAGGCCAAAATGGGTTTTTTTAAAAGGCTTATCTTTAAGCCTTGATAGTAACAATCACTGACCCAAACAAACTGCAATAATTCTTACACCAAAACAACACATTCTTACTTACCGTTCTTACTACAGTCACCATAATACCTCTGAGTCTCTATGAAGTCCTAAGTAATCCCCATATATATAATTTTGTCTGGGGGGGAGGGGAATAAAAATAATGATTTAAAAAATGTAAGCCAAATATGTATTTAAAATGTAAAGTATACTTTTCGAAAATCTGCTCCTAATCATATGGTGATCTTCTAAACGTAGCTTAGATGTAGCAAAAGTCCGAAGCACCCAGTGAGGATCGAACTCACTATTCAGTTATAATAGATCTAGCAAGACAAGCCTGCTTGAACCACCACTCTGATGTGCTCAAAGTATCTAGAGAGCTTTCGACGCAAAACTACAGCGATGTATATATCAGATAACTCGACTCAGTAGGAATATTGCCATTTGGATTAACAAATTCGCAACTTTGATTGGTTAACCTTATTTCATAATAAATATGAATATTTAATAGTTAAGGAGACTCTTGTGAATAGTCGATAAATATTTAACGAGGAATTGAAAATGAATGGCTTCCGATACTGACTCAATAACCGCTACACTTCGGCAGATGTTCCACATATTTATAATAACTTCTCGCTGTCTCATTTTGACGCTTACTTCCATTAGCCAAGGGCATGTACCGTACAAGACTTTTGCACATTGCCAATCGATCTTTCATTTAAACCATATCTTATGGTCTCCCTGCTTTTATGTATAGAATAAAAATGATGTCTCTGGCAAGTTCTGCAAGGAATCTCATTGGTACACATTCATTTTTACCTTTTTCTTAGCTTTGCTTCGAGAAGGTGTGGCGTGAATATCAAGGATAGAAATTAATTATCTGACACATAACGTGTGTAACTCTCACAGAGTGAAGCCGTATGTAGGAAGAGGAAAACAGCATTTGGAAGTAAACAAAAACAGAAAAAAACAGGATCAAAGAATAGACTAAAAGCTTAATACAGCGTTTCAAGACGCAAAAATTATTCTCACGAATAATAATGAGTATATTTGTAGAATGATGAATATGGTATTTTCAATGTTCCCATATGAATTGGTTTCTCTTTCTATGAAGGTCTAGAAAAGGATTTTGTGAGAGGCTGGAATTACTACTACTTTACACCAGGAATTTAAAAAAGGTGAAATCATGCTTTATTGACTGTTAATAAAATAACATAGAACCAAAGGAGATGATAAATGTAATTTAGATGAAGATATATTAAAAGCCTGTGGTTGTTTTGTCTGTTTTTTCATCTTGATTTTATATCGGGGTTCAGGTTCACGAAGCTATACACTGACATCCGATCCCAGCAAAAGTACGTGGGGCAAAGAGGGAGAGGCTCGTTTTGGAATTCTGAGATAGAGGTCAGCTGATTTAGGCCTCTCCGTTTTGTGTTATTTATTTTTTGCATGATGGGAAAAAAGGTTTATTTTTTTATATTCATTTTATTGATTATTGGTGCAAAATCTTCATTCGACATCTTCGGGAGAGATATCTTGAAGGATTACGGAGTCTTTAATAAGCTTAACAGAAGACTCGTGATGAAATCGATCATAAACCAAAATAACATGTTCATCATTAATTAATCACAACTAAAACCACTATACGACGTTTAGAACGGCTCATAATCAAACATAATAGACATTCGTTGAAAATTTGTCCAATTGTTAGATTAAGCTTTGAACTGTTGTATCTTATAAATGATTAAAGATATCTTACTGGAATTCTCCGAATTTTTTTTTATAAAGCTTTGCTTTGAGCAATAAGAATGTATAATTACTCTCTAAGTTTAACAGAAGTATCGTGAGGAAATCGATCATAAACGAAAATGACATGTTCATCATTAATTAATTAAGAATCTGAAGTTCATGAAAGATTGAAATGAATTTATATATATATATATATATATATAATCCCAGAATCATTTTCCAACTTATTCAAGATTATGTTCGTCCTCTCTAATCTTCTAACTTTCTGTCCCGGAGTAACAAATTGTCGCACAGGCTTCACGTACGATTGCATTATCAAATCTTTTTTACACTGCTCTTTCATAGCTGAAAGTTCTCTCTCACGTGCCAAACGTCTTATGGATTAAGTTGGATCTTTTCTAATTGATCTCTTTAGCTTTAAGTTGAAATGATGATCCCTCTTCCTGTTGTGACCTCCTGATCCAGTTTTCCTCTCTACTGTTCCCTCTTTTTTTAAACTTATTCACCATTCTCTTGATGGTTCTTGAATGAACTGTGAAGATGGAAGCCAGAGTACGAATGTTGGTACCTTTACTGAAGACCTGAATAATCTTTTCCCTCTCACCATTACTCAGTTAGGAAGACAGTGGCTCTGATACAAAACAATTTTAACCTGTTCTCTTTCTAGCTGAATAACTCAAGGGTTTTTTTTTCAGGGATTCTTACGGCAAATGGTGTCAAGATGACTAAACATCGTATATCTGAAAACCTGGAAAAAATAAACTAAATTAGTTTAGTGTTTTTTTTTAAATATTAAATATTTTGTGGGATAGACAATTATGCTGTTACACGATTTGGACAATTTTGCTGTTACAGCCGGTACATAGAGAAGGTTTGTTGTTTGGTTGGTTGATTTCGTTTAGTGGCATATCAACCTCTATGTGTTATTTAATGTCGAAATCTAAATATTTTAAACAAAATTTTATGGCTTCAGCTAAATATATTTTGAACGTAATCATATGCCTTCAAATACAGATAAAATATTTTTCTGGTCATACTACTTTAAAAATGTATTGTTGAAAATTTTAGTATAAATAAGTATTGTTGCTGTTTTAATCTATACTATGAAAATGGAATTTTATACTTTCATAGTGTTTTTTAGGGGAAGCGGGTCACTATTTGCCTGTAATTGGGACCCTAACAGGTGCTACCACCTCGGGTCAGGGTGTAACTGGGAACAACAGCAATTAAGAAGTGGCTCCACGGTCCTCAAAACCTCCAATCACTCGATTTGAGGCCTTGCTGCCATATATAGTTTATCGTCATACCCAGGACTTTAAAGAAAGAGAGTGAGAGAGAGTGTGTGTGTCAAAGAGAGATAGATAGAGAGAGAGAGAGAGAGAGAGAGAGAGGGAGAGAAAGAGAAAGAGAAAAATAGGGAGAGATGAAGAGAAAGAGAGATGAGTGGATGTGAGGCTAGTGTAATGGAAATGGAAGCTTCGAACCGGGTTGAAATTCATCCCTAATCTATTGCGGCCACCTTCGCACAAATAGCCTTGGGAAAAGGCTTTAAATTATCTTCCTTCTTCCTCGCCAAGGGGCGTAACTGGTTTTATATGTTGCCTAAGTGTAACTGATTATATGTAAAACACAAGTGTCAACACGTGGGAATATAAACAGTTACAAACAATTACCATAAGCGACATATAAAGCGAGTTACGCCCCTTTATTTTTTTAAAAATTTCTTCAATACGCAAGCGTCAACACGTGGGAATATAAACAGTTACCAACAATTACCATAGGCGACATATAAAGCCAGTTACGCCCTTATCTTTTTTTTTAAATTTCTTCAACACACAAGCGTCAACACGTGGGAATATAAACATTTACAAACTTTTTGAAAAGCGAAACCGGTTCAAGTTAAAACAATTTCTCCTGAAAACCGTCTTTTGTGTAGCACAATTTTAATTTTAATATTTCTTTGTAAATATACATGTATTATAAATATTACATGTAACTAAATATGAATATTAGGTATTTTTTCTAATCTTATTTTCTCTATCCAAGTTTTTATACAGAATTTTCTAACAATTTCATTTTTCCTATATATATATATATATATATATATATATATATATATGTGTGTGTGTGTGTGTGTGTGTGTATGTGTGTGTTTGAGTGTGGGTGTTTGTGTAAAAATTTCAGATATGGTATTTCTGTAAAAGGACAATATAAATAAGACAAAAAGAAAACTTATCTTAACTGACGCTTTTCGTCCTCTGAGGGACTTTATCAGGACAAATGCAGGGATTTTATTTTGTAACAAGTAAAATAATAAAAAAAGCCTTGCATTTACCTTGATAAAGTCCCTCAGAGGGTAACTGGTCCAATTACCAACCATCGCCTGAGGAAGTACAACCATAGTATTGAAACATGAAAGCTTTTTGGGTGTCGACTTAATATGTTTTTATTATAATCTCTTATAGTAAAATTATTTTGCGATCGTCAAGGGTTTGTCTGACGATCACAAAAGCGTGAAACCCAGGATCACAAACTCACATCAATCCAACTAAATATGTTAGCTTTATCATTGATATTGAACGCTTTCCAATAAGTACCGAGCATACTATTTATAAATAATATATATAATATATTGCACACACACACACACACACACACACACACACACACACACACACACACACACACACACACACACACACACACACACACACACATATATATATATATATATATATATATATATATGAAAAATTTCTCAGAATTAACCTGTACAAAAAGACAATATTTATAAATGTAAGAGACAATAGGAAAACTGTAATAGTTGCCGACGCGTTTGTTTGGGAGAGAAGTAATTCTGTTAAGAAAGGTGAAATAGTGGAAAATCCTGGGCGTAGATTAATATTTGGATAATATTCAATGGCGGCACTCTCTAGAATTTTCCTTCTGAGTGAGTTATTTTCTTTTTTTTTATGAGCGTAGCATTTTTAAAATCAAAATTATGGTTGATTTATTTCTATGTATGACTAGTGCATTAACTAAGTTGTTTTTTGTGAGGTCTCTTTTGTACTCATAAATGCGTTTTTTTTTTTAAAATTTCTATTGTTTCTCCAATATATTGGGAGGAACAGTTTTGGCAATTTATTTTATATAAATGCCTGCTTCATAAATATTATTGCTATTAATGTTTGAGGATCTGAGTATATCCATAATTATTTTGGAATGTGTTTGTGACTCTCCCAAACAAATCTACAGAACAGTATCATGAAATCAGAAGAAAATGGTTGAATCCGTCAACAAAACAATAAAAACAATATCTCCACACGTGACAGTAAATGACGTAGTTTCAGTTAACAGTATAAAAATAGCGTTCTCTAAATTCTTCCAGTTGCTAAGGACATTTTGTTTTGTTATTATTAGTTATTTTGTTTAATAAATTCATTTCATTTTTGCCTTGAAAAAATCCACGTCAGACGAAAGGCGTCGGCAACTATTACAGTTTTTCTATTGTCTTTTACACACACACACACACACACACACATATATATATATATATATATATATATATATATATATATATATATATATACATTTATATATATATATATATATATATATATATATATATATATAATTATTTATTTAAAAATATGATTCCAACTCGTGACATAAGAGGTCTCATGTTTCAAAACAAGAGCCGAAAAATTCAATATAATTCTTTGAATTAAATTGAGTTAAAGTAAGCTCTGTTCCATCATCAAGCGAAATTTTTTTGGGAATAACGTATTTCTGAAATTTACGTGTTTTAATAATTGAAATTAAAATTTCCATGGTAACAGCTAGGGCGAATTGTTTAAATTGGGTAGGCGTGCGTTGGGTGTTAATAATAAGTATCAGTATAGAGTAACTTTCCTAGATGTCAAGTCAGGGAAAGGTGGAGGTGTCTAAATTTGAAACGGAAGATGTATTAACCCTAGTCTGGTTGGCGTTATTTATTTTTCTTATTTTTTTTTTTTATGAAAGAGATTTGTGCATATAAAAAAATTTGCCGTAACGTTTGTTTTTTGACGACTTCATAAAGGGTTATCTATATCTCTCTCTCTCTCTCTCTCTATATATATATATATATATGTTTTTTTATGTTTTCTTTTTCTGTTCATAATAATATTTGCTCTATTCATAGTAAATTACAGCTGAATTCTCTCATATCAATATTGGTGGCAGATTATGGAAGTCCTTTTAAAGATGCAAATGAGGTTGAGAAGGGACCAGAAATTGTTGTTGAACCAGAGAATATGATTGTGATTCCTGACGAGACGCGCGTCTTTCTTCAGTGCGTGGCTACAGGCCACCCAAGACCCACCTACAAATGGTATCGAGGTACCAATCATGAGGAAATTAATTCGAAGACTGATTCCAGATATACACTTACAAACGGAAAATTAACCATTTCCAAGCCACGAGATGCCCTGGATGCAGAGAAATACCAGTGTGAAGCAACCAATAAGTATGGCTCAGTTTTAAGTCGGAAAGCTCAACTCTCGTTCGGTGGTAAATATACTTTAAAGTTTTTTCAAATACTTATTTTCAATGAAGACGGTCAGGTTGGCGGTATACAATCTTATTATCTCTTTGCAGGTCATACATTCAAACAACTAGAGAGAAATGTAATCTTCTAAGCGTAGCTTAGAAATGGCACAAGGCGAACAGTATAGGAAACCCTGTGAGGATCGAACTCCCTACTCGTAATTTTTCTAACGAGACAAGCTTGTTAGTCGTTACACTCCGTCGAAGTACCCAAGAGAGACGTGGCATGAATCTATACTTTATTTCTTCAATGTGATGTAATGATTGACAAGCTTGTCTTGCTGCATCAATTACGACTGAGTAGTGAGTCCGATCCCCACTGGATGCTCCACATTTCGGCCTTGTGCCACATCTAAGCTACATTTAGAAAATTATTATATGCGCACTTCGATATGCTGTAATTGTTAACAAACGTGCCTCGCTAGATTAATTACGATTGAATCCGATAATCCCTCACTATTTTCAGCCTTCTGCCACATCTAATAAACGCTTACTAAATTATTATTAATTTATATTTAATGTATACCCCTGTTTCTAAGAAAACGTCCTTGTTTCTAAATGGTATAAATTTACGTCTACCGGCTTGTGCAGTAGAGAGTTTTAAGAAAGAAAATGTATCTTGCAGTCGGGTCAAGCTCAATTTTAGACAGCTCAGCGACTAAACCGAATAGAGAGCTGATTTTCAAATAAGGTTGTGAAGAAGATCAGTATGCCAAACCCTGTCAAATGCATTCGAGATACTCCAAAATTAATTTCTAAATATTTATACAGTACAGTAAATAATTGCAAAATAAAAAATTATTTGACAGCCATGTCAGTTGAATTTAATATATACACAAGTATAGGATTGGTCTCGTCACTTTTTTGTGTGCGTATATATCTAAATATGTCTGGATGCTTATGTATTATAATCTGAGTGTGTTTGTATTGTTTTACGCGAGATGTTAGCAACCCACTCACACACTTGTATACATTTTGTCAGGAAGACCAGCCGATATTAGCGTCTATTTTAACGTAATTTCAATGAAAAAATAAATTGAATAATGTATGTAATTTTTCTTTTCTCCTCAGCAATTTTATAATTTTAAACTTAATAGAGATTAAATTTAGATTTTAAAATTGATAATTTTTTACTTTTAATATCAAATTTTATATAATTTAATACTTATTGGTTAGAATAAATTCTATTTTAGTATAACCCAAACTTTAAAGTTTTTAATAGGTATTATGACCTTACTTCGTTGTCAAGTTTTTTGAATTCTCGTATATTTGTTTTTTGATTGGTCATTCTAGCTTATGTAACAGCGTTTTCCCCTTACTAAGGATCTTTAATTAATTTGAAACTTTTAAAACCATTTATTCTACATTCAATATCATCACTTGATAAGACACCGGAGGTGTTGAAACAAAATGCGTATTTTTGTAGTGATTTTATAACATATTTATGTTATAATTTTTAAATAAATAATTATATATATATATATATATATATATATATATATATATATATATATATAGACATCGTCGTTGGCTTTACCTGGTATCATGAATTTAATTTCTTTGCTGATCGCTTCCTTTGTGATGATTCTGTTGATGAGTAAATATGTCGCCAATGTGCAGGTTCAGCACTAGAAGCTTCTAGTTTCACCAAAACCTGCTCCCGTCATCCGTTCCTTATCGCCGTTTGGCTTTCCAAGAGTTGGTTGGAGGTGAAAGAAAATCAGAGTAGAAGAAAGTGTCGATGGCGTGGATTTGTTTAAGGTGGACCACAGCTTCCCTCGAAGTGATCTACACACTTTATTTGCAGCACATATGGAATGAGACATTCAGAATCCACTTATAACACTACCACGGACTGCCGCTGACTATGTTATAATTTCGAGTGACGCCTTCTGTAGCATGTCTATAATGCGTAGCCCTCTTCATCCACTGGTTCAACTGTTGAGATCTGTTGTAATCATTAACCGCTTGTTCGACCGTTGGGCTTTTTGGAGTTGGTCGCACTGTACATTACTTCGCCTTTCATATTATTTTTTTCTATTTATTCATTTTATTTATTTTCAAGAATGAGAATATAATCAGGATCAATATTTTTCGTATAACATACAATACCAATTCGTGGGATTTTTTATTTATTTATGTTATGAGGTTTTATTGTAGAGTCCATGATGTCGTTAAACATCTATCGTTAAGTTAAGACTGGTTTAAGAGAAACTTTTTATATATAACAAAAAAAGATATATACACTATTTATATTTTTCGAACTGCTGTCTTCGTTTTTATAGTTACATTCACGATGTTTCGGCCATTTTACTCTCCGACCTTCGTCAGGTGGTATTTATTTGAATTTCGAATGTTGTACAGTCTGTACGTTGGCGTTTCTGAAGATTGGTTCGATGATGTTTGTGTGGACGTTTTTCCCATGTTTATTATTGTGCTGACATATAACCTTCAGCTTACAGCGTTGCCCAGTAAAGCCACCTAGAATCTGTCCCATTTCCTCCATTTCAGTTAACAGATATGGAAAGAACGTCCACACAAGCGTCATCGAACCAATCTTCAGAAACGCCAACATATAGATTTACTGTTCTGGGTTCCGTTCGAAATTCAAACAAATATCACCTGAAGAAGGTCGGAGCGTACAACGGCCGAAACGCTGTGAATATGACAATAAAGATGAGGACAACACCCCGAAAATTGTAAATAGCGTAAATAGTTATGATATCTCATCTCAGAAATATATATATATATACATATAAAAATGCTAAAATTGTATTTATTTTTGTACGATATTCTATCTTACATTTTATATGCAGATATTTCTTAAACTCTTTTTTAATTTTTTAGTTCTCAGTGAATTTCCTTCAGATGATTTGATTCCACAAGTTGTTTGGGGTGAGATTGGCGCAGTATTTAAATGCCCAAATTTGCATTACAAACCAAGTAAGTATTCCAGAATTCAAAAATGTACAACTTTGAGAATAAGAATTTTGAAAATTGATCATTTTGGCCTTATAGAATTTACTTTAGAGTTGTTTTTTTTTGTTTGTTTCTTCTACAAGAAAAAAATCGTTACCAACAGAACCACCCGGACTCGCAGAATGAAGAGAATAGTTCATCACAGAATTTCAGACCATATACAAACAAATGAATTTAATTACAAAACGATTTTCGCCATCCTAGCTGCTAATGGCACTCCGTTAGAGAACAGGGCAAAAGACATTCAAAGACTGGACGGGACACTTATATTAGAAAAATAACAAAGAGATGGAAAAATACATTGGAAAACTCTTCCACGACGAAAGAGAAAGCAAAAATAGACAAAACTAATGAAGAATCAGAAATATTAAAATCAGAAGTGGAATCAACAATATTCAAATTGAACAGAAACAAATCAGCAAGGCCAAATGGAATCGTAATAGAGATGCTAACAGCCTGAGACGATTTCAGCATTGACAACATTACAAACATGATAAATTAAATATATACTAGTGGTGATATATCGGAAGACCTAAGTAGATCTATTTTCATAGTACTATCTAAGAAGCCAGGTGCAAACCAATGTGAACTCCATGAGCCATGTAACAAAACTCATCATCCGAATCTTGATGAATAGAATACGCAGCAGAATCAGACCGGAAATAGAATAAGAAGAGTAAAGAGACCCGACACATAACGCTCCTCCATTACTTCCGTTTATCAACAGGGATGTACACGGCATCATTTCTTAGGAGACATCCGAAATGGATTAAAGTTTATTATTATTATTATTATTATTATTAAACAAAACGATTGACGTAAATCTTTCAATATTTTTTAACAGTTGAGAGAAGAGTACGATTTCAGAAAAGAAAAAAAGAAAAAAATGTTTGACGATATTAAACAATATTTCGACAGTATGTCTTCTTTAAGTTATATTCAAAAAGATTTTTCAAGTATTAAAATATATAAATCTACAAAAAAGTATAAGTATTTGTACAAATGTTGCTTGTCCTGTAATGCCCCCCACCAAAAAAAACGACTGCAATGATAATGAACGCGTCCAAATGAATGAAACACCACCAGCATGAAGGCAGGCAACTAAAACATGCTTGATATGATGGCGATCTTGCTCATCTTGGAATTTTTCGTTAATTGATTAGTTACTAAGAGGAATTAATCAAACAGCTTAGTATAAACCTTTTGGAATTCTCTTGTAATTGTGTCCATTCCTTCGGAGCAGGAATTTGGTAATAAAATGTTCTGCAAGTTCCTTTCATGTCATTTTATTGTGCCTGGCATCATACCTGTGTGCACTGAATCTTTTAGATACAATGCAACCTCGGTTCTGGTACGTCTCACATGTCGAACAAATCGGCTTTCGAACAGAAAATTCGAGATGAAAATGATTCGAACAATATTGCCGAAAGGAGTCGAACCGAGTTGAACTGAGTTAGCCCGAACGGAATCATTTCTTAGTCGACCGCCGTGTTGTATACAGTCGTGTGTTTTTCTTTTCCAATTTTATTGTACTTTGCCTTTTTTTCTCTTCATTAGGCCTTAGTCATGGCTCCAAAAGAAAACTAGCAATGATACTGGTAAAGGAAAAAGAAAAGTTAAGAGAAAAACAATTGTTTATGGCACTTTTTCTATAATGATGATATTGTCTCTTCCTACTCAGTTTCATATGTCAAAACCAACGATCTATATAATTCTTATAAATATCTTTCCTTCCTTTTTTCAAACAATAACATCTCTTTCCTTCTCCTTCCACTTACGCTATCAACTCTCCTACTTAAGGGAAGATAAAATTGAAGTTTCGTCTATATTTTATTTGCTTAGTATTGAGTTTATTTTTTTCTTAGATTTAATGATTTCGATTAGTTTTGTGTATAAACTTGTGCACAAAGTACTGTTGTTAAAGTTTAAATAAACAATCATCTTGGGGCCAGTAACGGATTAATCCATTTTAAATTGATTCCTATTAGAAGAATAGGTTCGGTTTACGAACATTTCGGGTTACGAACGGGCTTCAGGAACGAATTAAATTCGTGTACCGAGGTTCCTCTGTAATTTATTTTTTCGTTGTGCAACCCATTTTATATTTTTGTAGATTTATATATTTTTATATTTTTGTAGATTTATATATTTTTATATTTGAAATTTTAAAAAATAAATAAAAAGGTAAATCTGTAGATTAAACTCCGGAAACCAATTCTAATGAAAATTTCCATTCTGGTTTAAATTTGGATGCTTATTTCGAAAATAACAATAAAAGTTTGCGGAAATGTACCGTTTAGCATCTGAGGGCGAGATTCAGCTGAGAAGTATTCAGCTGATGAAAGTCTCATTTACCAAGTCTAGACACTTTTCCGAGTTCATCAAGGTCTTTTACGGTCGAAGTATGACATATATTGGACTGTTTGGTTAATTCTCATGAAGTCTGCTCAGGATTTTCATCAACATGCAGAATGTCAATATTAGCAGAACTTGGTCGACCAGATCGAAAGAAATCTTCATTTCTATGGACAAAATCAATATTTCTTTCTTTTTTCTTTGCTGAAGAGCCATTTTTGAATTAATATAACATACAATGTCGGGTACAGGTGTGATCTAAAATTATTTTAAAAGGGTATAATCGATGCAAAACTTTGACGTTGGTTTGCTTAGCGGCACATCAACACCTTATGGGTCATTTAATGGCGAAATATTCTTGGGAGCATTAGTAATTTCTTTTACAAAAATGTATTTTTGGTACTTTTACTATAAAAAATGTATTTTTTATACTTTCATATTGTTTTGAACCCAATTTGGGTTTTAAATATTTGCCAATAGCTGAGACCCTAACGGATGTTACCACCCCGGGTCAGGGTGGACCTGGGAACAACAGCAATTAAGAGGTTATTTCACGCTCCTCAACGCCGCCTGATCAGGGTCTTGATGCAAAACTTAGCCCATCTGATATAAAGTAATTTGCAAAGAAAGGAAAACCCTTAAGACGTTAAATGTAAGGGTTGTTTTACGGTAAGTATTGAAAAATACTCACAAATGGATCATGTAAAAATACCGGTAGACTTTCTTTCCAAATTAATACAATGATTTTATTGTTCTTATTATTGTATACTAGCAGTAGAGCCCGGCGTTGCCCGGGGATGTAACAGTAAGAGATAGATCAAGTATCGACCATCATAAAGACTGAAAAATAAAATTGATAAAGATTATTGTTTAAGGTTGACGGACACGCATGTCTTAATTATTTATTTTTTTTATTTTTTTTTTTTTACGAATTGGTCAAACCCAAACTCAAACAAAAACATTGGTTTCAATCGTTATGAGTCTATCGATTGAATAGAATTTTATTATAAACAATTGTCTTGTAAATGGAATTTTTAAAGCATTCTGAATGTAAAAATAAAGGAAAAAAGTGTGCAAGACAATAAGAAACACTACCTGCCAAAAAAAAAAGTGAAGTTTTGTTGAAATCGGTTGAAAAATGTAGGAAATCCGATCCCATATATAAACGAACACACACACACACACACACAACAACAACAACAACCTGGGTTTTAAGTATAACTCGATATGAGTTGTCCCCCTTTCATTCTTGTGACAGCAATGCCTCTTAATCGTGTTTTCAAATTGATTTCATGCAAAAACAATTGTGTTTTTCAATCTTTGGCGCTGTCAGAACCACCGCAAGGTAATTTTACGTAGTCCTGTAAAGTTTTGTTGAAATCGGTTGAAAAATGTAGAAAATCCGATCCAATATATAAACGAACACACACACACACACACACACACACACACACACACACACACACACACACACACACAATAAGCAAGATAATTAAAAACAATGTTTTATTGAAGTATTTTTTATATGTCAATTTACTTTATTACATAATAAATATCTTTACGATTTACTTTATCCATCTACACGAAGTAGCTGGTTATGAGGCGTCAGTTTTCCACACACACACACAAACAACGTGTGTTTTTATAATAAGTATGATCAGCCTGTGTGTTCTCCAACTTTCCTCAACAATTGTAAATGTCCCCTTAATTTTTTTAATCGGTTTCACCACATGCAAGGAAGTAAAGCCACTAAGACACAAGGAGTTACAGGGTGTGGACGAGTTAGTAACAGAAAATTTACAAATGAGCGGAAAGAGAAAAACGTGATCAGGAGGACAGTAGATAGCGATTGACATTGCATTTAAATGTTTGCAGATTAAAGTTGGCTAAAAAACATGGAGCCGGAAGGTGGTCCACAAACGGGAAGTGCAAGAAAAGACACACGGCTACATTTAGTCAATTCGACTGTAAATTGATGAGATCTCGACGCCAGTTTAGTACTCTGCTTAAATTCAAGAAGTCTAGGTACCATAGTGAAGAGCTCACCCGAACAATTACCATGAAATTATTTACAGAAAAGACAGAGAGAGGCAACCATACGAGGTGGAAAGTAACTGAAGCCTGGATGCCAGATCATGGCCAATAATATTGCTGATTCTTCTTTGGATTTTATCAAGGAGCTTAAGGTAAATATTAAGGGAACCGGACCATATGCGAATGGTAGAATTGTGGATATGGGAGATTCTGGAGAGAAAAATTGTTCCGCACGACACAGTGAACCAACTTTCTGAGAAGCTGGCTTATTATTTTTTTTATTGTTGCGTTCGCTGTCTTTCAGCCGACACGTTCTTCATCCTTCCTCAGATGTACGTTTACACTCAGTCAACTTCCATATTGTTAATGAGATATGATTCACTTAATACTAAGAAAGCTAGAGATCTCATCTGCCTCAGCATAAAGAGCCAAACAGCAAAGACGAAAATCTTCGCGGCTTAGCTTCAACCATTTTTCAACCGCCGTAAGGTTGCCTACCTGTGCATTGTCTATAAATACTTTTATGGTAATTGTTCGAATGAGCTCTTCGCTAGACTTTTTGAATTTAAGCATAGTACTAGCCTGGTTTTGCAATTTCATCAATGTAAATTTGAGCTTGCTCGATGTAGTCGTAAGATCTATTAAAACATTTGTACTCTGGAACTTCTTGCTTGTGGAACTTCCTTCCGGTTCCATGGTTTCCAGAAAACTTTAATCTACAAAAATTTAAATGCAATCTCAATCGCTATTTATTGTCCACCTGATTACTCTCTTCTCTTTCTGTTTATCACTAATGTTTCTGTCCCTAATTCTTCCACACCCTGTAACCCCTTGTGTTTTAGTGGCTTTACTGCCTTACTTGGGGGGATTCAAAAACATCGAGCAATAAATAGAAAATTATTTCAAATGTGGCACTCTTCATATTTGCAGACGTCGTTTTCCAGTGGTTCAAAGACAATCCATGGAATTTCATTAATACGAAGCGTTATCCGCACGCGTTTGTCTCTCGGAATGGCCGACTTTACTTCTCGGAACTTACCAGCTCCGATGCTGGTCTTTATTATTGCTTGGCTAGACTGACCGCTGGTGTTGGGGCGCATCTCAGTTCGACTCAGTCACCAATAGTTACGAGTATGCCAACCCCCGTGGTTGTCAAGAATAACGGTAAGTTGAAGAATACAGGACACACACACACACACACACACACACACACACACACACACACACACACACACACACACACACACAGAGGGTGTGTCAAAAATACTTTTACAAACTTTGTGGGCAGGTTCCTCACACTAAGACCTGCGTTTATGAGTTATTAAGTTTAAAGTTTACAGCAGATGACGCTGTTAAATGCTCAATCCGAGATACAATCCAAAAATACTTCTACAAACTTGTGGGTGGGTTCCTCAAACCAAAGCAAGGACAAAAGTTTTTATAAACATATGTCCGTATTGAGTTTAAAGAAAGTTTACTGTAGATGGCGCTGTGTTGCTATGTAGATTATGTTACACTTGTCATTCGTGTACATTTTTGGCAAGACTGACTTCAATGTTTAACGTGTGTAGTAAGGAGTTAACTGAGAAGTGTTCCGTGTAACAATTACAGGATATTCATATCATGAGTAGGCAGATATATTTTTTACATACGGCCGCGCAAATGGTAATGGATGTGAGGCTGCACGGCTGTATTTGATTGCGTTTCCAAACCAAAGGCGGCCGAGTCATCCAACCTTTGCGGCTGTTTATCGTCGCGTTACAGAGACAGGATCACAAACTATGGATCGACGAAGACCGATTGTACAATTAACAGCGTCTACCGTAAACTTTAAACTTAATAAGTCAATAACGTTTGTATGGACATTTGTCCTTGTTTTGCTGTGAGAAACCTACCTCTAAAGTTTATAAAAATATTTTTGATATACCCTATACATGCGTCAAAAAGAAGAGAGGAACCGCAAACATTTTATTCATATATATTTTTAAAAAAATATATATATTATACTTTATTTTTCCATATTTTTGCTACACGGGTTTTCGGTCTGGCGACCTACATCAGTCAAATATTGGTTATTTCCAGATATTAAAAGAAATTAATTTTCGTTATGTTTAACCATTGTCTTTTGTCTGTCGTAGTAAACCAAATGTTTTCTTCAGTACAAGAAAAAACATTTAGGCTGCTACTACAGGCAAACTAGCATTAAGTCATATATATATATATATATATATATATATATATATATATATATATATATATATATAATAAATTCTAACGATCCAGGCAAACCTACCGAGGTTTCAGGGTTAACTGACCAGTTTACCTTGAAGATCCCTTTAGGTGAAACTTAGGTAGGTATGCCTGGCTCGTTAGGATTTATTCTACTTTATCGCTCTACTTACCGTATTGAGCACTCTACGTTTTAGTCTTTCTACTCGTTTGTTTTATTTCTTTGGACTAAGGATTTAAAGTACTTGACGATTTGTTTCACCTTGTCCTGATGCTTTACTTACAAATTTTTCCTGGAATTTGTATGTATATAAATCTAAATATATATATATATATATATATATATATGCAATTTTATATATATACATAATTTTTTATATATGTAATTTTATATATATATGTATATATATTTAGATATGCAATTATATATATATATATATATATATATATATATATTCTATGTCTGTTATTTTAAATCGAGTAGTCATATTACAACCATTACTCACCGTGCGCTATATATATATATATATATATATATATATATATATATATATATATATATATATATACGCGTTAGTCGAATCTTTTTGCAGCTATTCACGCCTGAAGATCGTCCTGTAAAAGTGCTTTTGCTATTTCAAGATAAAATATTTTACTGATTTCTTTCAGCGGCCGCCAAGAGAGATCCGATCATCCACAATGATTTCATTGCCGTTTTCCCTGAGCCTACTCTCTTGGGTCAAACTGTCAACATGGAATGTATGGCGTTTGGAAGGTAAGCGATGTTTGATTTGTTTGAAAAGGAATATGCACGAATATGATACTTATCTCAGCATATCGCACGCCGGCAACATGCTGTGAACACGCAAGCCGAACGCTCAAAATATTGAACAAACCTGAACTGCTTTTCGTATCAACAGTAAATATTTAATAAAACTGGTACAAGTCGCCTAGACTTGAAAGATGTAAAACAGTTCGAACTGAAACGAGAAAAGAAAATATTCTGTACTGTTGTGTCACTTGGTCGATTCAAATTAACACTTTTCGATAATTACATTTTTTAAATCAGTTCACCCCAACACTTGCATACAGAAAAAAATTATTTCAACAGATATACAAAAAATAGAAAGGGGCGTGAGGCAAAGATGAGTCTTCTCACCGGACTTATTCAACCTGTACAGCGAGGCAGTTCCGAGAGAACTGGAAATCCTACCAGGATTCATCATTGGCGGCCACAATTTTAACAACATAGGATACGCAGATGTCACTGTACTGATAGCAGACACGGAAAGGAAACTACAAAACCTCGTACAGAAGTTAGCGAAGGAAAGCGCAAAGAAGGGACTAAGCACGTGGAACTAGAACAATCTACCCTGGTGGATGAAATAAACGGTTCGGTTCGAAATTCCTATCACCTGAAGAAGGGCGGAGCGTACAACTGCCGAAACGTTGTGAATATGGCAATTTATTCACAATCGGTAACCCTTTGCGTCTTAGTGGAATTATCGCCTTGCTTGGAATGAAACGATTAAAAAAAAACAAGCAAAATAAATGTTTGAAAATAGAAAAAAGTTTTAGTTTCTCCATTTTTTTTAAAAATCATTTCACGTCAAACAAGGTGATAATGCCACTAAGACACAAGGGGTTCTACCATTTTTAGCTATCAATTAACAGGAAGGCGATCCTTTCATTTTTAGATCGCTTATTATAGGTGGTGAAAAATGAGTTTTTCATATCAACCGAAAACGAAAAAGACAACGGTTATCACAAAATAAGAATAATCGTTGTGGTGTAATGGGTATCGGTTCAGCGTGGGAAATAGGAGAGCCGAGTTCGAATTCCAGTCGGGTTCCTTACATTCATTTACGCGCGAAAAATATGAATTCACTTTCCCCCAGCTTTGGGTTGAATAGCAGGACAGCCTCGTTTTCGGAAGAAAGAAACGTTGACCAAAATGATGGAAAATGAGAGTGTCGACCATTAGTTTCTGGAACATGGAAGGCCCAACAGTGCAACTTGATCGGATAAACGAATCCTTACGCCAAAAGGATCCTGCTTTAGTAAACAGAAATAAAAAAAAAGATATTCTTCTGCAAGGGGACAGAACTCTGCAAAACAAACTCAAAAAGAAATGATTGTTTGGATGCCACGTTCTTCTACATCTTCCATACGTACCAGATTTAACACGTATAAATTTTGATTTTCTTTCAATCAACAGAATATTTCATCAGGAACAAAGAAGTTGAAAATAGCGTTTCAAACTTCCTTTTTTGATTGGGGTTGGAGAGAAGATTTCTGTAAATGTGGAAACTTTAAAAGTTGCCTTCCTGTTGGGCTGTGATAACTGAAAATTAAAGCGATTACATTTTTTTATAAATAATATCTATATAATGATTGTGTCAGTCTCCACCTTCGTTAGTTCGCACTACCATTACGCCGAGCCGATACGTCATAAATAATGGAGTATTCCGTTTTGATTGTGTGGAAAGAGAGGAAAAACACTATATGGTTTCAGAGAGAAAATGAAAGAAAGAAGAGAAGGTAGACATATTTACTATCTCCTGCAAATACCTGCAAAATAATGGAATGTTCTATTGAGCGAACGGAGGGGAAAAGACAAATCGGTTTAGTGTGAAAATGAAAGAATGTAAGGTGATTTTCTAAGCATAACTTAGACATGAGAGAATGCTAAAAGCATGAGGCACCCAGTGAGGATCGAAATCACTACACAGTCGTAAACGTTCTAGCGAGACAAACTGGCTAACCATTACATCACGTTGAGATGCCCTAAATGAAAAAAAGTAAGAAGGGAAGACAGTGTTTAACAGTTGTTTTAGTAAAATGGAAAAAGTTAAATCTTTTCATTTGTACCCCCTTACTTCTTAAAATAACAACCAGCATTCATATTTATGAATGTCATTACAATATTTTGTCAAAGTGGTGAACGTCAAATATTTAACGATACAATAGAGGAATTTCTACGGATATTTTATTGTCGTAGAACTCGCCATGAGCTTATTTAATCATTAACTGAAGAAATAAGATTCATCAGAAAATTCAAATAGGAAAACCGTGAAATTATCACGGGTCTTTTTAGTTTTGTTAAAGTTGTTAAGCTCAAATATTTAACGATGCGATAGGGGAATTTCTACGGATATTTTATTGTCGTAGAACTCGTCATGAGCTTATTCAATCATTTACTGAAGAATTAAGATTCATGAGAAAATTCAAATAGGAAAACCATGAAATTATCACGGGTCTTTCTAGTTTTGTTAAAGTTGTTAAGCTCAAATGTTTAACGACGCGATAGGGGAATTTCTACGGGTATTTTATTGTCGTAGAACTCGCCATGAGCTTATTCAATCATTAACTGAAGAATTAAGATTCATCAGAAAATTCAAATAGGAAAACCGTGAAATTATCACGGGTCTTTCTAGTTTTGTTAAAGTTGTTAAGCTCAAATATTTAACGATGCGATAGGGGAATTTCTACGGATATTTTATTGTCGTAGAACTCGCCATGAGCTTATTTAATCATTAACTGAAGAATTAAGATTCATTAGAAAATTCAAATAGGAAAACCGTGAAATTATCACGGGTCTTTTTAGTTTTGTTAAAGTTGTTAAGCTCAAATATTTAACGATGCGATAGGGGAATTTCTACGGATATTTTATTGTCGTAGAACTCGCCATGAGCTTATTCAATCATTAACTGAAGAATTAAGATTCATCAGAAAACTCAAAGAAAACCAGGCGATTTTCAATTTCAATTTAAATTTCCCATTTTTTTAAAAAATATCTCTATCTGGTTAAGCGTTATTACTTCCCGAACACGCTAATCTAATATACTTTTCAGAATTGAAAGAGATACTATGGAATTTCCTGGTGTCCTTCATGTAATAAGTAAATTAGTAATTATAACCTTCTGGAAGCACGTTCCCTATGGCTCCAAGGGGGAGTGTCGGAATACTGTGATGTCTGCGTGACATTGGTAGCGGGGAGTTGATAATTTTTGTCCTTGGCCCATATATGTCACATCCTACCATAGTGGGCGTAGGAATAGGGAAATACAAAACAATAATAATAACAATAATAAGGCATATTCGAGGGTTACTGAAAAGTTCTTAGCCTAACCTGACCCACTTCCCAAAATCAGTATCTTAACAATCAGATATCAAAATAAAGTTTTTGGGAAGCGTACTGGATCGAGAATATTTTTACAACCCTGTCGTAACTATCGAAGACCTGTGTTATTAAAATGGATTAAATTCTAGGCACTCTATTTTCAAATTTTCGATAATAATAATAATATGGCAGTCCCTGCTGACTGCAATCTATATTTCAAGATATTCAAAAAGCTGTCGAAATACAAGGACCTTGAAATAGAAATCTCGAAAATGTGGCATATGGGAACATCAACAATCCCCGTTGTAGTTGGAGCCCTAGGATTGGTTGGAAAAGATTCCAGTAGACTCATTGAAGGGATTCCTGGAAGTCCATGCCTCAAGGAGATACAAAAAATTGTTCTGACAAGTACAGCCCACACTTTACGAAGGGCTTTATCTATGTAATAATTTTTTGTCAGTGGAAAGTGTCATGATGCCATTTCTAACCTTATGTCCCTGGGCGGGACCCGGAAAGAAATGTGTAAACGCCAGAAATCAAAGAAAATAATAATAATAATAATAATAATAATAATAATAATAATAATTTGAATGAGCGTTTTATATTACAACGCTAGGTTATCAGTGAAGAGGTCTTTTAGGGAGTGGCATATTATAACAATTTATGCATTAATTGTAATGTTTTATATTGCACAGTCAGCCGCTGATATATTATTGGACCCGAAAGGAGAAGCCACTGCCTGACAGAACGAAGTTCAACGGCCTCAATCGAATTTTGCAGATTGAAAATGTCACAATGGATGACATGGGAATATATTTTTGTCACGTGAAGAGAGGACAATTATCAACTGTCGTCACTAAATCGGTTTACCTCAAAGTAGAAGGTGAGTTTAGTCTTATCTATCTATCTATCTATCTATCTATCTATCTATCTATCTATCTATCTATCTATCTATCTATCTATCATTACTACGCTGAGAATAACTTAACAGGCAAGGTATGTCCGAAAACTGGCAGAAACTACTCCGGTCTTAGTCGTCAAAAGAAAACCCAAGCACAGCCTAAACAAAATTTACAAAACAGGCCAGGTCCTGTACAAAACAAATTAGTTTACCACATTTGAAATAAGCATTGATAGTCATTTGTTAACATCATGAACTATCGCCGTTCTCACAAGAACTAAAGCTATGGATGAAATTTGGCAGCGATCGACATAATCGTTTAACAAGTTGACATCTATCTATCTATCTATCTATCTATCTATCTATCTATCTATCTATCCTCTTATTTAACCTACAAATTATTCTAGCAAATGGTCAAGTGGTTTTTATACGATTTTTTTCTAGCAAATCGAATTTCAAGATTTTTCTCTCAATATCCTAATAGTCATTACGTTCACTTGCTTGTAAATTTTACGAATGTTATACTATATAACGTTTTATTCCCGTCTCTCACTTTCTTTTTCTCTCTCTCTCTCTCTTTGTGTGTGTGTGCATGTGTGCATGTGTGTGTGCCTGTGTTAAAAAATAGGAAAATCAACCACTTACGCACCCATGCTTTCAACCATTGAAGTTTCGTTAGGCAGTAGAGACTAATTAATTTTCTAACGCTTTATTTATTGAGTTTGTCTATATTTCTGAGATGAGGTATCGTGTACATTATTTACATTATTCGGACTATTGTCCTCATCTTTGTCGCCATATTTATCACAACGTTTCTGCCGTTGTACGCTCCGGCCTTCTTCAGGTGGTTGGAATTTCGAACTGAACACTTTATTTCGCTCACTGGGTAGTCTGTTCTAGTTCCACGTGCCATGCTTGATGGATGTCAGTTATCAGTTATCTCCTGTTAATTTTCCCTCTGAAAGTTCTCCACTGCCTTAACCGGGTATTGAACTCACATTCTTTGGGTCCTGTCAAGGACACATGGCACAGTAGATAAAGGCGTTGGTTAGATCCAGCGACAGAAGTATTGAAATGAAGTGTATATATATATATATATATATATATATATATATATATATATTCCAGGATCATTTTCCAACTTATTCAAGATGATCTTCGCCCTCTCTAACATTCTAACTTTCTGTCCTGGAGTAACAAGATGCCTCACAGGTTTCACGTCCTATTTCATTTTCAAGTATGTTTTTACTGCTCTTTGGACTATCTAACTGAAACCCCTCTCTCACGTAGCAAACATCTTATGGGTTGGGTTAGATCTTTTCTAATTTATCTCTCTGTTGAAATGATGATCCCTCTTCCTGTTGTGGCCTCCTGATTCATTTTTCCTCTCAACTATTTCCTCATTTTTAAACGTATTCACCATTATCATGATGGTTCTTGAATGGATTTTGAAGATAGAAGCCAGAGTATGAATGTTGGTATTATTACTGAAGACCTCAATGATAATTTACCTCTCACCATTGCTCAGTTGGGAAGACATAGTGGGGATGACACAAAACGATTTTAGTCTGTTCTCTTTTTAGCTGAATAACTTGAAGAGTTTTTCAGTAATTCTTACGAAAAATGGTGTCAAGATGCCTAAACGTCTTATCTGAAAACCTGGAAATAAGAAACTCAATTAGTTTTGTGGGTTTCAGATATTAAACATTTTGTGAGATGGACAATTCTCATATTGTTGCACAATTTGGACAATTTTACTGTTACACATAATATATTATAGTATTTTTGTTTTTATTTTTAAGAAGTCAGTGCTTCATACAGAAGTAGAGCTTTATTATAATATTTTTTTGATTAAAAAATGATTCCTTCGCTACATAAGAGTTATCATGTTTCAAAAACGAGAGCCGAAACCATCCAAATAATTATTAAAATTAAGTTGAATTGAGGTGTTTAGTTCCGTTTCATCTTCAAGAGAAATTTTAGGAATAAGCTATCTCTTGGTTTACATGTGTTTTTAGGCATGGTCCGTTACAAAATTCGTCGTTGTTGGACTGGCTTGACTATTTTTCTTCGTTAAGTGGTCAGAGAGTTAATTCTTATCAATAGATTCATCATCTTCTGAGAGGTTTTGCTAAGGTGGAGTAGGGGATCTATTTCAAGGCTAATGTTTGCGGTCACCCTTTAGTTGGTTCCCAGTGCGGGATATTTTTATGGCGCGCCTACAAGTCGTTCTCGGATAGCTCAACTTGAAGATATGTCAAAACAAATCGGTAGCCGGGGAAAAAATTGGAAATCAAAAAAAGAAAGAGCTAAAAACATCCGCTAAGGGCGAAATAAGTGCCTTAAGTTTTTTAGTCCAAATGAAAAAAAAAAAAAAAAGCGAGTAGTAAGACTAAAATGTAGAGGGCTCAATACGCTAAGCAGAGCGAGAATAACTAAAATAAATCAAGAGCAGCTTACCTTGAAGATCCGTTCAGGTAAAACCCAGGTAGGTTTTCCTGGCTCTTTGGGATTTGTTTTATATATATATATATATATATATATATATATATATATATATAGAGAGAGAGAGAGAGAGAGAGAGAGAAGTGCCTAGGCATGGCCCGGTCTATATCTACAATGGAACTGTTCCTATGTTCTCATTATATTATTTAAAAATTCCTTTTAAAGGACACTAACATTCTTCATTAGATTCAGTAATGTTGATTTAATCAGGATTGTTACGTCAGACCTATTCAATTTTAAAAATATAGACAGATATTTACACGATCTTAACGAAAATATGAATTCGCTGTCGAGAGACATTCGATCTCTCGGCCAGCAGATATTAATTTAAAAAAAATTAAAGATGTTAATTAATGGCAGTGTCCTCACTAAGTGTGATATTTATATCAACAAGAAATAATGTATGAATTAAAGGCCATCAATTGCTCTGTATACAGGATGCGAGTTTTGTTGGTCTCTCACTCAACTGCACCCCACACATCATAATCAAGGGGGTTGCAGTCTGGGGAGTTAGGTGGTCAGTTATAAAGGGTGATGTGGTTGCAGAAATTGTCTGATAACTAAGGCTGGGTACACATGCTTGTGTGGTATGGTGCAGAGTCCTGTTGTCAGACACAGGGTCTTCCAGCAGTCACCCTCTTCACCCAGGGAAGCATTACCTCAATTCACTTGATGTAAGCCTCCGTGTTGGGTCTCAGGATCTTACCAAGAAATTCGGAGTTATTTTCTTATCAGAGTGAGTTTTCTGAGCTTCCGTACCTTCGTAATCACTCTTAGACTCATCCAACTCTTTCCGAATCCTCTGCACCATTCTCAGATTGGCACCCAAACACTCTGAAATGTTCATATTAGAACATCCGGTGAAAATGCCAAGCAGTAGAGCACCCCTATGGAAATGCTTGCCAGAGTAAATTGCATCATGGTGCTCTTTTTCGCACATATAATGCCCAACTGACCCTACTATACTGCGCAGTCGACAAAATCGAAAACAAACAACGCGCATGCGCGAAATTAAAAATATAAAATAACGACAGTTTATTCATCGCACCCAGTATGTTCGTCAGTGTGTCTGTGTTTGTATGTATTTGTGTGTGCGAGTTTGTGTATATGTCTCTGTGTTTCTGTATGTGCGTGTTTGTGTGTGCATATGTTTGTGTGTACGCGGCTGTGTGTGTGTGTGTCTGTGTATGTGTCTCTACGAGTCTCTGTGTGTCTGTGTGTGCGTATATTTGTGCGTCTGTGTATGTGTGGCATGTATTTGTGTCTGTGCGTGTCTGTGTTTGTGTGTGCGCGTATTTGTTTGTAATGTGTGTCTGTGTGTGCGAGTACGTATTTGTGTGTGAGTGTATTTTTGTGTGTCTGTGTATATGTCTGTCGGTGTATACGTATGCGCGTCTGTATCTTCGTGTGTGCGTCTCTGTGCATTTGTCTGTGTGTGTGTTTAGGCATGAGTTTGTTTTCTGCGTGTCGAATTCATCAATATTCGTGCATAAAAGAGAAAGTGAGAGAAAGAAAGAAAGAAAGAAAGAAAAAAGAAAGAAAGAAAGAAAGAAAACGTAAAGATGAAAAACTTGGAATATTTCGTAATTACCTCTTCGGCCAGATTCACTTCATTTCTCGTGAAGCTCTCCATACGAAAGTGAGGAAAATTCAATTTACTTAGTAATTTCAAAATTTACCTCTAATATACCATTAGACAATTTATGCTAGAAGTCATAAAAGCCTTTTCGATCAGAAAATGGATTCTGATTCCAAAAGTTTACCAATCGTAACAAGTACCGTATCTAATGTTGCACAGTCAGTGATACAAAATTCTTCATTTAAAGGTAATTAGGCAATGCACAGCAATCGGACGATTTTGCCAAATATGGCACCGGCTCATTTACTATTTCAAACTGAATAGGTTCAGCCTTTTGAAGAAGCCAAGATATTCCGTACACTTCCCGCCAAATTTACACGACGAACACGAAAGTGAGGCTGGAAAGGTTACAACATTCACAGAGCGAAAAATTAGCTTTATGGTCGATAGCGAATTGTTGGGGAACACAGAACGGTGCCATTTCTGTTAAGATAAAGGAATTACAAAGTATCGAATTGTTTGTTCGTCTTTGCATAGTTTGTTTTTATGCCTGTTCTTTGGGGAAGAAAGTGGCACGCATTTTATTTTATTCTGAGAGAAATGTACAAACAGAAATGTTTAACAGATTAAAGTATAAAAACAGGATTCAAAAAGAAAATTGTTTTCAGGTAATTCCTAACAATGAAAATTATTATTATTCTTATTATTGTTCTTTGTCACACAGTGTAAACTTCTGAATACACCAAGTATATTAAGCTATCTGTAAAGTCACAAAAAGAACCTCAAACAGGCAACACTTTCCTCAAAATATGCGCAGTACCCAAAAGATCTGAGTTTTCGATGGCTCCAATTTTCTATGTTTTAACTGAGTTATTAAAAACAACAGTAGAAAAACGGAGTTTATTACCTTTTGGAAGGAAGATATTGTTTAGCCGTGAATGACTATTTTCAGCATATGCTACTGCTCCTTCTGCTACTCCTCTTGATGTAGGTGTATTTTTATGTTTTTCTTCCGACTTGCAGGGAAATATTTTTCCTCACAACACTATGGTATCCCTAACTAGTCAAGGACGTCACACAGTTTTAATGGGATTGATCCCAATGCTCCTATCACCACTGGACTAACCTTGACATCACTTTCTTTTACTATCCAATTTTGCCATTTCAATTTTCAATGAAGAGTAGTTTGCAATTTTCTGTAATCATCTTGTTTGCTTTATTTGTAGCATTTGGTTTGGTAACATCAATAATATGAAAGTTTTAGGGTGTCTTTATTTAACATAATAATATCCGGACGGAGATAATATATCACTCTGTCTGTCTAAAAAATCATAGCCCCAAAATATTGTGGGCTTTCTAATTTGTTCTACAAAGCTCGTAGCAATTTGATATTCATACTTTAGACACACTAACCAATGTATACAAAAGGCATACATTACCATGATGCCTCTTATATTCTTTTTTATCTAGCATTTTGCAACCATTGATCGAGTGTGTCACTTTCTGAGAGTGTTCACCAAAATGCCAATATTACCTAAATTATTATTATTATTATTAGCTGAATTACCCGCGCGTTGATGCGTGTCACACATTTGTTTTTTAAATCATTGTTATAATTTGTGAAGAAAAATGATGCATTTCAATATTATTCAATGACCTTGCCGATGTGACCTCCATCTTCTGACTTTCTGCTTCTATATTTTGAATCATTTCCTTGTTCAAATTTAAATTTAATTTAAATCAAAAGGAAAAAAAATCAGTGTGGGTGTTTGTAACCCCTTTTGATCAAAATGAAATATATTCATCCAAGTACCCTAGGAGCCATTCCCTTGTTTAAATTTAAATTTAATTCATATCAAAGGAAAACATAATCAGTAGGGGATTTGCGCAAGGGGGCCGGGGACTCCCTATGATCAAAATGAAATATACTTATCCAAGTAACCTGGGTGTTGTAGTTTCAAATATATATGGTTATGGGGGGGTCTATCTCCAAAACCCTTGGAGGAGTTCGATAATAAACAAACAGACTTACAATAGCAACAACTTTATATATATATAGAGATTAGTATTATTTACTTTTATTTCTGTTGTATACTAATTTACTTAATTTTTTATTAGTTTTTAGGGGTCCAATCTCAAGATGGTATATCCAAACATGTTTTGAAACTAATAACAAATCTGTTAAATGGATCGATCGTGTTTTGATTCTTCCAAAGCTCTTAATATAAAATCGATTATTTAATTCAATTTAACTGCATTTTAATTAAAGTTAACTGCTTTTAATTAAAGTTAACTAATATTTAGTTATTAAACTGAATTTCAGCCCTCACCCCTATCCACAGTGGATATATTTCCGAACAGCCAATGGATGCCTGGAACAGCGTATATCACCGAACTCAGTATATACTTGTCCTTTCTAATATATAAGCAGCTATAATAGACTTTAATTTATGTATTAGGCAATTCACGATAATTTATAACAAAATAAAAGAATTGTTCCTACCGTAGATCTTAGTAACTTTGGCGCTTCGTTGTGGGTTAATGGCTAATGTGTCTATCCTTACTTGGCCATTAGTAATGAGTCCAATTCTCCCTACACAAAAATTCACCATTAAATGACCCAACAATTGTTCATGTGCCGTAAAATTGACCTAAATTAAGGATATGATCTTTTCTTATTAACCTATTAATATGTAATATAAAATCCGCTATTAATTATATTATTAAATTTTTAATAACTATTGTCTTTTTTACTTTCCCTTGACATGCAAAACCCATTTTTCATCACCTGTAACAATGTCATGTACGGTTGTCGTACACCTCGGCCTTCTTCAGATAATATTGACATTCAGAATGCTGCAGATGTGTTCAATTCTCAAGCGAAAGTCCATAGGAGACGCAAATTCGCTCTTTGCAAGTTTCTCCATTTCGTGGACATCTGCAACATTCTTGTAGCCAGGAATGCCAATATTATCTGAAGAAGGCCGAGGTGTACGACGACCGAAACGTTGTGAATATGGCAATAAAGATAAAGGAAACAGTCCGATAAATATAAATAGAGTAAATAATTCTTAGTTGTTTGAATAAATTTTTAATTTTTTAAATTTCATTTCAGTTGACCGTCCTTTCTGTCTCTTTAGAAAGTTTACTTACGGCCATATCACATTGAAATATCGGTTCATCTACGATTGCCGAAGTTAAGTAACTTCGAGCCAAGTCAGTATCTAGATGGGTGACCTCTAGGGATGTGCGGGTGGTGTAATAGATAATAGCTCGGAATTATTAATCGGAGAGCCGAGTTCCAATTCCCATAGGGTTCGTTATATCCACTTACGCGCAAATGTCTTTGGGAAAAATACGAATCGCCCTCTTCTCCTCCCCACTATTGATTTTTTAACATCAAATCTTTATTATCTCAAAAAAAAAAATATTCTGATAATCTAAAAATATTTTCTGGCTTTAAATAACCTGTAAAAGGTTGATAAGCCGTAGAAAAACGAATCAATCAATGAAATACTGATTAAATTTATTTACATTCTCTGGAATATAAATGTATAGATACTACCGTGACCACAAAGTGAGGATTCAGTTTACATGTCAAATTTAATATAGACTTGATCCTCTACTTTATATCCACATTATCATTTCTTGTTTGTTGATAAGCCGTAGAAAAAAAAATCAATCAATCAATGAAATACTAATTAGCTACACAGGCATGTCTTTTAGATTTATTTACATTGTCTGGAATAGAAATTTATAGAAATTACCAAGGCCACAAAGTGAGGGATCAGTTTATATATAGATTTTAATATAGAATTGATCCCCCACTTTATATCTACATTATAATTTGTATATTTCTGAGATGAGGTATTATGTACATTATATACATTATTCGGACTATTGCCCTCATCTTTGTCGCCATATTTATCACAACGTTTCGGCCGTTGTACGCTTCGGCCTTCTTCAGGGGTTGGAATTTCAAACTGAACCCTTTATTTCTACTGGGGTAGACTGTTCTAGTTCCACATGCCATGTTTGATGGATGTCAGTTATCAGTTATCTCCTGCTAATTTTCCCTCTGAAAGTTCTCCACTGTCTTAACCGGATATTGAACTCACACTCTTTGGGTCCTGTCACTGGATCTAACCAACGCCTTTATCCACTGTGCCATGTGTCCTGAAGAAGGCCGGAGCGTACAACAGCCGAAACGTTGTGATAAATATGGCGACAAAGATGAGGATAATAGTCCGAATAATGTAAATAATTTCATATTTGTTTATCAAATTCTGATTAGCTATGAATATTCTCCCCCCAACTATGGGTTAATTAGTAAGACTTGTCTCATTAAATCATTATTATCTCCAAAATAGAAACAAATCTTACAATCTAAAAAATATTTTCTGGTTTTAAATAACCTGAAAAGAGTTGATAAGCCGTAAAAAACGAATCCATCTCTTTTTTTTTTAAATTTTGATTTCTATATGTTTCCTTTTTATCAATAAAGACTTTATAATTTTTATTTTCGCAGCCAAGCCATTCTTTGTGCATCCTCTAATGTCCCGTCATATGGATGTCGGGAGCCAACTGGTTTGGCGTTGTGTGGTACTGGCTTTTCCTTTGGCACAATTCGCCTGGTATAAGAACTCGAAACTTCTTCGCGACGGCCAGGATGGAATCAAGATCGATGGAAACACCCTGAAGATTGAGTCTTTAGTTGATTCTCTGCACAGTGGCATGTATCAATGTGTCGCGACGAATAACCATGGCAGTTCCTACTCGAGCGCCCAACTTCGGGTTTTGTGTAAGTGCTGGAAAAAAAAGGTTAAAATTCAATTATTATTTTCAGACTAGCATCTTAATCTATTTTTTTTTTTTTTTTTTATCACGGTGTTTGTAATTACTTTCAAAATCACGCCTATTGTATTCTATAGTCAGTCGGTGAGGTTGGGCCCAGTGGCGTATATCATTTGATCTTTCCCATCTAATGTATGGATTGCATAAACAGCTATCTGTTGAGGCCAGTTTGACCACACCGAATCTATCGTTAAAAAGAACATTTGTAAAAAAGAACTATAAAGAAAGCATGCCATTTCACAACGTAAGCGATCGGGGATCACGACAGATTGCTTTCGCTCTAGCAAGGTAATAAAGCCACTAAGATACATGTGGTTTGCTGAGTGTGAAAGAATAAGATAAATAAAAAAACACTGAGGAGCGACAACAATAAAAGAAGAGGAATCAAGAAGACAGAAGATAACAATTAACATTGCATTTAATTTTTTGAAGATCAAACTAGGCTGGAAAGCCAGAAGTGAGTTCCACAGGCGAGAAGTGTGAGAAAAGAAACTGTTACCATAAGACTTACGATTACATCTAGCCATTTCAACTGTAAAATGATGAGACCTTGCCGCCAATCTAGTACTGCACTTAAATTCATAAAGTCTAGGAAACTTCATCAGAACAATTACTAGTATTTAGTGTAGGGTTAGTGAATTTAATTTTAACAAAAAAATTGTATATGCAGAGAGTGTCGGCGAAATTTGTCCGCTCATTCCGACCACATAATCCTAACTTTCCTGGTAAAGAATAACATGTTCGACAGTCTCACTATACTCCCGACTTGGTTCTGTGTGACTTCTGGCCCTTCCCCAATCTGGAAATCACACTGAAAGGGAAGCGATTTGAGTCGCGGGAGGAAATTAGGAGAAATGTGATGACGGAGCTCCATAGGATTCCAGATGAGTCGTTCCAGATGAGGCGTTCCAGATGAGCCGTTCCAGATGAGGCGTTCCAGATGAGGCGTTCCAGATGAGCCGTTCCAGATGAGGCGTTCCAGATGAGCCGTTCCAGATGAGGCGTTCCAGATGAGGCGTTCCAGATGAGCCGTTCCAGATGAGGCGTTCCAGATGAGCCGTTCCAGATGAGTCGTTCCAGATGAGGCGTTCCAGATGAGGCGTTCCAGATGAGCCGTTCCAGATGAGGCGTTCCAGAGGTGTTTCTAGCATTGTCAGAACCACTGAGTTCTCCTGTGTTAGAACGCCAAAGGGGAGTATTTTGAAGGTGACTGCATAAAATTTGTGAAATCTGCAAAATGTTTTGTTACCAAAGTTCGGATACTTTTTGAACGCACCTCATAATCTGTTCTTCGGAAAGAAGTTACGTTTCACCTGAAATATGTTAAATTCGTTTTAATATTATTCTTCAATAAGGTAATCTTCATATCTCTATAAAAGGCAGGATGTGTGTGTGTATGTGTGTGCAACAAATGCACGGCTGCAATTTTCGACGGATTTGCACCAAAATTTACATGCACATGCTCCAAGTTAGCGGGAAGGCCAAAACCGACTTTGCATTTCCCAACTCCCATCGATAGTGGAAATAATCGATTATTTTCTTGCTTCTACGGCAGTTTTCATGTAGTTTGTGGCCATTTTGTACTGGCCAGAGTGAGAGCCTATAGCTGGCTGCCACGAATAGGCAGGAAGATTCTATTGGCCAGCGTGAGAGACAACAGCTGACTGACACGAATGTTAACAAGCATGCAAAAATAATCGATAGCTGCATTCGTCAGGAGTGGGAAAAATTTAAATCTGCATGGCATTTTACTCCAATTGGCTTATTCGCTTGCTTAAACTCAACGTTGATTCTGATTCCGCAGAACTGGGTTGGGTGTGAAAAAGTATTTGCTGTTAACATTCTTTTTTCATTCGGTTTTTCCAGTTACGAGTCCTTTTTTTAAATCTGATCGTTTTGTGTTCATTTTGTTTAGTTCTTTTTTCGTAACACATTTAATTGTTAGTATAGAGCTTAGAAAAATTCGCAGTGTGAGATAGGCAAGAAGTAAGGCATGTAGCAACATCAGCAATGCAAAGGGCACTCCTTTAAAGGTTAGGAAGGGCAAAAATATTTTGAGTCAAGTGATAGCGATTGCTGTATGAGTCGTACGATTTTTGAATCAAGCACGGGCAACGCCGGGCCATGCTGCTAGTAATTTATAAAACCTATATAAGCTTCATTTTCAATAGTCACAAATCACCAAGAAGTCAAACTTTCACTTTTAATGAAATATGAGATTGTCTCCAAGACTGTTCTTTGTTTCGGAATGTCCTGACACTTATATAATGTTCTAGTAATCTAAACAAAGGCAAGTCGGTAGGTGCTCATCATTATTCCAGCGCAGTCGGGATCATGAAACTATCCTTTCTTTAGCTTTCTTTACTATACGCTACGCTAGGGCTACATAAAGTTTTGAATTCAGAGTTATTTTCTCTATCCAAGGCTACAGAACCCAGTCTATTCTGCTATTTACCCGTAGTTGGGAGAGAAGAAGCGGATCCATACCTTTCCCAAAGGTATTAGCACGTAAATAAATGGAATAGATCCGACTGGAATTCGAACTCAGCTCTCCGATTTCTCAATCCGAATCGAACCATTACTCCACTGTCCCTCCTATGCTAAATCTGGCGAGTGTGGAGGATGTGGAAAAACCGCCGGTCATAACGATCTGATTTTTTCTTGGGCTTGTTTTACAAGGTCTGCCCTGACATTGTGGAGAATAATACCTTTTCTATTTATCAAAGGAGGACACTTTCGACGTCATGTTTGATTTGATCTATCACGTTAACAATGACGTTTGCAGTGAGGATCCTTCCATGTTGAAGTCCTTCCACCAGACGCGAAGAAAAGACTTCTATGGACGAAGACCTAGTTTCAGTGTTGGCATCGGCTTCTCATATTTTAATAATCACGATATTTTTCATTTTCTGTTGACATGCAGAACCCATTTTTCATCGCCTGTAACAATGCGATGCAAAAATAAAAGATCGGCATTCCTAGCTACAAGAATGCAGTAGAATGTATTAAATTCTCAAGAGAAGGCCCACTAACAATTTACATTCTCTCTTTGCAAGTTTTCCCCATTCGCTTGAAATGTTCGTGGACAGTTGAGCATGATACATTACGAGTTTACGCAAAATGTTTGTTGCTTTGACGGGGATAAAATTTAATAATCTCTTTCAAAATTACTTAATTAAGAGTTGTCAACAGGGGTGAGGCTTAACGGATGTCACAATAGCCATCTTAAAACCTTTTAAACCACAATCACTACTAGATCCGTGTACACAGCAATAAAAAAAACGTCTCTGTAGTATTATCACACATTTCTTCATGTCTTGATCTAATATCAGTCCTACTCCTCTTTCACTTTCTCTCCGCTTGCATATATGATCCTGTGTTTCTCACTGATGAAATCGCCATTTGTCGTTTCACATACGCCCAATATATTAATATTTAATCTGCTCATTTCCTGCTTTATTTTCTAACTGGCCGCATTGATTTAATGTTCTGAGATTCCATGTCCCGAGAATAATTTGTTATGAACAGTCGCTAGATGACGGTCAGCCAAAGATGCTTTCGAAAATCTAAGCAGATTATTAAGACACAGAAAAACATCGTTAGAAACAAAGAAAAAGGCACTGAACTGTTACGTAATATCAGTCCTCCCATATGGCAGTGAATTCAGAACAATCTCCTCAAAGATTGTTATGGCGAACGACTTTTTTCTTCCTCCGTATGAGTTCGAATCCTCGTCGCCAAGTGTGTTATGGAGTGGTTTCACAGTGGAGGCTTGTATTTGTACTAAGTCGATCCTAAAATAGGTTCGACGTACAAAACATTAGGAACTTGATATAATAGGTAATGACGCAGAGAAATCTATTTGTGGTCGCTGATACTTTAGTATCCGACTAACAGTCGTCCGGCATCGACTGACTGACCTAGCCACCCACTCGTTACTCTTACTACTCCTACTTATTATGGGTGGGAGAGTTTATTAACTATAGAATAGGTGTATTCCACTATAACAAAGATGAAGAAGAAGTAGAAGAAATGTGGTTCTACAAGAGGATGCTGAGGATACCATGGACGGAACAATAACGAAGTTTTAAGGAAAATGGAAAGAAAAAGAAAACTTATACTTAATCTCAGAAAGTCACAGTTGAAATTTCTAGGGCACATAATGAGGAAAGCGGGCTTGGGAAATCTGATACTCACAGGATAGATTGAAGGCAAAATGGGCAGAGGAATACAACGTATAACCTACTTAGTGAGCTTGAGTAAATGGATAACGGGACAGGGTTTAGGAGAGATAACAAAAAGACAAAAATTATTAACAGTTACGAAGGACAGAAAATTGTGGGGAGCCATGATCGTCTACGTCCTGAAGCAATGACGAATAAATTGATCTTAAGGTTGCAATGGGATAAAACTAATGCTTTATAAACGACAGACTGACAGACAGAAAAGATTTAATCTAGGCTTTGCTTTGCTTGATTTTTTCAGAATTCATGGCGGTCAAATATGTAATATTCGTGTTTTTGGAATTTTCAGCCTTCAAGCCGATATTTGCAAAAAATCCAGTAACCGCTGAGCAATTCGCCTGTTTAGGAGGTTCTATTATGCTCTT
This sequence comes from Acanthosepion pharaonis, assembly GCA_903632075.3. Taxonomy (NCBI): domain Eukaryota; kingdom Metazoa; phylum Mollusca; class Cephalopoda; order Sepiida; family Sepiidae; genus Acanthosepion; species Acanthosepion pharaonis. The sequence goes on along the minus strand of CAHIKZ030005454.1, from coordinate 873,046 downwards.
CTGTCAACCGGAAGCTGCACCGTTCCCAACATTCAATTGGACCAAAGATGGCTACTTCATCACACCGAAAACCAATCCAAGGGCAACCATATTGCCAAATGGTAATCTCGTTTTGAAAGATGTTAAAGCGGAAGATGGCGGCATTTACACGTGCATCGCGAAAAATTCGCAAGGGGAAGCGACAAGTTCGGGAAAAGTAAAGGTCGTGAGTAAGTGAAACTTTTATTTCGATATTAAATGGCTTTTTAGGAAATTTTGCCCTTCAGCTCTCGTTGTGCCTAGCTCTTTTCAATCTCATTGACAATGATTTTTAGAAACGACCAGTTTGAATATGATTGGGTTTAATCCTATGCCACAGAATAACGCCATCTTGGGACAATAATGACAATACAATTAAGAAAAATGTGATGACACTACTCATTCATGAGACACAGAAGTACGAAGAAAGTTCGCTCGATGAAGCTTGATGTAAACCGCTTCTAAAAACCGTAAACGTTTAACCGACCGAGTAACACCTTGAACGCTTCAACAAAATATTCCGAAGCGCAACCCGAGTTGTTAAACAAATGAAGTCCAATCGCTGACTCACAAACTGACTGTGTCACGTAATTACTGTTGCTAGCTCCAACAAATCATTCTGGAGAAGAGTTGGACGATAAACGTTCCTTTAAAAGAATGAGCTCCATCATTTAAAAAAAACATATCTAAATTCTGTGGTATAGAAATATGTTTGTTTAAATATATATATATATGAAAGCATTAAAATATATTATTTCTTTTTGTGCAGGACACAGTTCCATAAGCCAGAAGCCACGGAATACAACAGTCTTGGTGAACGAAACAGCCTTTCTCTATTGCCATGGATCTGTACCGAAATCAATGGATCATATCTATAATTGGTTTTTTAACGGCAAACAGATCGATATTGACAGAAATCAACACTATATTATGGTTTGTTTCTCATCGATCTGTCGAGTCATTTCAACCGATTCAGTTTGTCCATTCTTTCTTTTTGATTAATTTACTCCAAGGAAGGCGATGATTCCACTAAAACGTAAGGGGTTACTGTTAATGAAGTAGAATCAGAAGACTTTAGAAGGAACCAGAAACCCAATCTTAAACAGTGATAAACCTCTACTTCTGTTCAAAAGACCTGAAAGAACTGTGAACCCTACGATAGGCTGATTTTTTAACGTCTCAGTCCTTTGTGAATTCAGAGTTGAACTGTTCATTGTGACAATGAACAATAATCCGTCTGTCGAGGTTCACCAATTTGGATACATTTGGGGAAAAGTTAATTTCTCGTCGGATGGAATCTTCTGGATGTTTCTTTTTTCTTTTGTTTTATTTGTTAATGCACAATTAAGAATTCGGTTATCAGTCAAAATCAAACGATGGAATTAATAATTATAACTCATTTATTAGTGACTGATGTCGATATAAAAATATTTTTAATCTGCAATCGTTTTATTTCTGAACCAGCAGACGATCAATGAATTCTCATCAAAATTTTTCTTTCTTACTTCGCCTTTCCAGCCATACATTCTTTCTATTTTCTTTCTTTCTTACCTTCCCATTATTTTTCATTCATTTTTCTATCTTACCATTTTTCTTTCTTTCTGTTTCTATTTTTATCGTTTTTTCTTATATTCTTTTTTCTTTCTTTCATATCTTACTATTTTTTGTCTTTCATTCTTTTTATTTTACTCATTCTTTCTTTCTTTCTTTCTTTCTTTCTTTCTTTCATACCTTCCCATTTTCTTTCTTTCTTTCTTTCTTTCTTTCTTTCTTTCTTTCATACCTTCCCATTTTCTTTCTTTCGTTCTTTCTTTCTTTCTTTCTTATCTTCCCATTTTCTTTCTTTCTTTCTTTCTTTCTTTCTTTCTTTCCCATTTTCTTTCTTTCTTTCTTTCGTTCGTTCTTTCTTTCATACCTTCCCATTTTCTTTTTTTCTTTCTTTCTTACCTTCCCATTTTCTCTCTTTCTTTCTTTCTTTTTCTTTCTTTCTTTCTTTCTTTCTTTCTTTCTTTCTTTCTTTCTTACCTTCCCATTTTCTTTCTTTCTTTCTTTTTTCTTTCTTTCTTTCTTTCTTTCTTTCTTTCTTTCTTTCTTACCTTCACATTTTCTTTCTTTCTTTCTTTCTTTCTTTCTTTCTTTCTTTCTTTCTTACCTTCCCATTTTCTTTCTTTCTTTCTTTCTTTCTTTCTTTCTTTCTTTCTTTCTTTCACCTTCCCATTTTCTTTCTTTCTTTCTTTCTTTCTTTCTTTCTTTCTTTCTTTCTTTCCGTCCCATTTTCTTTCTTTCTTTCTTTCTTTCTTTCTTTTAATCATACATTTCTATTTTTTCTTTTCATTTTTCCTTCTTAGCAGTTTTCTTTCTTTTTTATTTCTTTCTTAGCTTCTTATTATCGTTCTTTCATCCTTTCTATCTTACCAATTTTCTTTGTTTCTTTGTTTGTTTGTTTGTTTCTTTCTTTCTTACCTTCCCACATTCTTTTCTCTTTCTTTTGTTTGACTATTTGACTAATTGTGTTCACGCCTTCTCCAAAGAAACTTTGAAACTATAATATCTAGCGAGCGATTGTAAAACACTAAGAATGACTGACGGAACATCTTGCCAGTTCCTGAACCACTACACCACTTATATATCTGCCTTGTTATGTACAAGTGAATAGCATAACGGTGGATCTGTTCTGTTTTAAATACTTTGAAACTTTTCGCGTAGCCTCAGCCATTAATAACTTTTATATAAGTTTTATAAACTTTCTCCACCCAAATTCTAGTTTATCCGAAAGAAGCCATAAGTGAGCAGAGTTTCCCTGAGAGAATAACGAAACGAAAGCAACATTAAAATTCCTTGACCAGCCGAGAATTAATCCAATCACAGGTATCAATTCTGCTACTTAGCGTACTTTTGGCGCATAAGTTCTTGAATTATTGAAACACTTCGATCTCCAAACGAAGGCAGATTTTGACAAGATCCTTCTCATGAGATTTTGACCTGACTTCAAGCAATGAAACATTGATAGGAAACCAGCTGTCTTGACTCCCTTAGTGTCAGGAAAAGCGACCGTATTAAGGCGAAGAGAAAAAGGCGAAAAGAAAAAGGCGAAAAGAAAGTGAATGTTTACCAAGTCAGCGGCAAAGGTAATGACGTCACGTGTCGGTGAAGTTTGATCACGTGGCCTCGTATTTCAGGCCGAGATTAGGTCTCTCCCCGGATGACGCGTGTTGCTCAAACTGACTTTCCATCTCACAAATAATTCATAAATACATGGACGTTAGAGGCATGAATATGGTGCAGAGGCGGGGTAGAAAGGTTTTGGTGTTCCTAGTAAGAACTTTAAACACCTGCGTTTCTTCAACTTTAATTGACGATAAATTATATTTAGGACGCGTAATTAAACCCGATCGACAAAGAGTTATGCCGCCTAGACATTTGCCTGTCATCAGATACTGGATCATGTGATGCAAGGTTTTAATCAATGTGTTATACACAGCAGACAAAACACAGTGATTGAATTAACAAGGATGGGGATATTGGTCTTAACAATTCATAAAATAATGTCTTGATGAAAATTATCGTTATGTTTATACCCTTAGATAAAATTAAGAACGTTTATTTACATTATTTACATTGTTCGGACTGTTGTCATTGACTTTCTTGCCATATTCACGACGTTTCGACCATTGTACGTACCGGTCTCCTTCAGGTGATTAGAATTTCGAACTGAATCTTTTATTTCATCCGCTGCGGTAGACTGTTCTAATTCCACGTGTCATGCCGCTTCCGGATGTCTCAGTTATTTCCCTTTAACTCAACTCACCAGATTTTTGAACTCACAACTCTTTGGGTCAAGACACTGGATCCAACTTTTAAACACTGACCCATGCCTCTTGAACACAGCAAGAAAGAAGAGGAGTACAATTTGAATAATACCTCACCTCAGAAATATAGACAAATCCTGAAGAAGGCCGGGGTGTACAACGGTCGAAACGTAGTAAATATGGCAATAAAGTTGAGGAGAACAGTCCGAACAATATAAATAATTACAATACCTCATCTCAGAAACATAGACAAATCCTGAAGAAGGCCGGGTGTACAACGGTCGAAACGTAGTAAATATGCCAATAAAGATGAGGAGAACAGTCCGAACAATATAAATAATTACAATACCTCATCTCTAAATATAGACAAATCCTGAAGAATGCCAGAGCGTACAACAGCCGAAATGTTGTGAATATGGTAATAAAGATGAGGACAACAGTCCGAACAATGTAAATATTGTAAATAATTACAATTCTCACCTCAGAATTATAAACAGATTCTGAAGAAGTTTGGAGTGTACTACAGCCGAAACGACATGACTACTGCAACAAAGATGAGGATAACAGTCCGAACAATGTAAACATTTACAATATCTCCTATCAGGAATATAGGCAGATATAGGATCGTTTAGTTTTAACAAGATTCGTAAAGATCGTTTTATGTTTTGATTGTATCAAATCGGAAGTAAACGAAAGAAAGATGGAAGAAAATAATAAACGTTTTCAGCATACTTTTCTTTCTTTCTGAAAATATAAACGAAATGTAAAACAAAATACTTCTTTTATGAATAAGGTTCTGTAAATGACCAAACTTGTCAAAAGTGATTTGCGAAATTCTATACTGGTGATTTCACGCTGAACAGTGTTCCACGGTCAGATCGACCAGTTGAATTTGTTAGAGATCAGCTCAAGCTATTTCTTAAGTATAATAAACGCCATACGATGGAAGAAATAGACGATATACAGAAATATCAAAGCCAATCGTTAGAAATCATTTGAAACAACAGAAGTATATTAGTTGCTTTGGTGCTTAGCTTCAATATAAGCGAAAATAACCTATGTATTAAATTTCCAGTTGCGTTTCCCTGCTTAAACGCAACGAGAATGTTTCATTATTTAAACAACTTTGGATGGGCCATGAAAAGTGGATAGTTTACAACAACGTGGAACGGCACGAGATTGTGGTGTAAGCGAAATGAACCACCACTGGCCGTAGCAAAAAGTGAAGATTATATATATTTGGTGGAGTTGGAAGTAGGTATAATTTCGATCCTTTCTCAGAATCAAACAGTTCATTTGAAAAAATAGTGCTCTCACTTAGACTAATTGTAAACAGTAACCGATGAAAAGAATCTGGAATTCGTTAAAAGAAATAGTGGCATTTTTGTCTGAGATTTTGGGATAAGGCGTTATCATTATTTACATTATTTGATGTCCTCATATTTGTTATCTGTTATTACAACTTTTCAGCCGTTACTGAGTTGGTAGGTGAATTTCCCTGGGCTGGGTAGTAAAGACGCAGACGAAGTGGAAACAGAGCGAACAATAAATAAAACGATGAGATCACCGTAGACCTGAACAGACCTTAAGGAGAATAGATTAAATAAAGGGTTCATTTTGAAATTCCCAGATCGATGGACACCTGAAGAAGGCCAAAGGACACAGCTGTCGAAACGTTGTGATAATAACAAGTAAATAATGTAAATAAGAAAGCGCGAATGATAGTTTGTTTGAATGACCAGTCAAAAATGTCACAGCTTGGCTGTGAAAGTTTGATTCTTACACCATGTTTATTCGATTATTACACCATTTGGATTACAGTTTATTTTGGTCTCTATAGAATTTTTTTTAATGAAAAAAAATCAATTCCCTGGAAGACTGCAAAAGGCAATTAATCCTAACCCAGCGCTCAGAGACGATCAGGATATTTTTTTTTATCACAGTGGGAAAATTATTGCCTGTTTTGTGGCACTGGTTAGAGTCTATGATAATAGTGCGGTAACCGTCATAGTTGTGGAATGGTAATGGCGATAATAATATTAATGGTGATAGCAATGGTAAGAGTGATGGTAATGATAATGGTAATGGTGATGGTAATAGTGGTGATGATGGTAATGGCAATGGTAAAAGTAACATTACCATTACTCTTAAAGTAATGGTAATGTTAATGGTAATAGTAATGATAATGTTAAGGTGCTAATAATAGTTTAACAGACTATTATTTTTAGAGGAAATGTTTCTCGGCTCCGACTTCCGGAGGTTGCTACCTGGGGTCAGATGGGAGCCATAATAGAGAAGTCGATATTGATTGGCTGAGCTAGCGTGGGAAAGAGATAGGAGAAAGATTTCAGCGAGTTGTTTCTTGCCCGTTAAGCAACTTAGATGTGTTTTTTTTGGGGTCCAAAACGGCTCCCCAGTGATTGGGGCACCTCCCCACCAACACACACACACCGGAGAGTTACATAATGTACATGTCGACATTCTCTGTGTTTGGAGTCTTTCATTATCGAACCAAAACGATTAGCGATCGTCGGCCGAGCTGAGATCGAACATTTAGAGCTACTGCCGGTTGGAATTCATAAAATATTTCTTTTTATCAAAACAACTTTTTATTAGATTAAACTTCTCAATTTCATTAACCATTATAGCGCTTTCTAATATCACTGGGTACTTCCTTGCAATCATTTTGTTTTTGTTTTGTGAGGGCAACGGGCATTCGTTGCCACTTTTGTGATATCAACGAATACTCGTTGTCTCTTTCGTAATGCTCGTTGTAGTAGAGACTTTGTAATCGCAGATACATCTATAGTAACGCCATTGAACAATACTGGTGTCAGACGCCTTCGAATAGCACTCGTACTAATAGTAATTGCTTGATAATATTCGCTCGAATAGTAATCTGTATAGTGATCTGAACAGAGAAATAGTATAGTGAATAGAGTAGAGAATAGCGGTCCATACAGTAATAGAGGAGAGACTAGAAATAGCGATCCGAATAGGAATAGAGGATAGAATATAATGCAGATCGTTAGTCGTCAGCTACTTCCTACATATACGCGTTTCCTCTATGGTCACGTGGTCTACTTAATTCAATAATGGGATCGCCTCTATTTGCTCACTGGCGATCTATGTTCAAACTCAAGTGTTGGCAGTGACACTTTATTCCTATAAAACATTTTGGTAGTGTGTAAAGTTAATAGCATTACTATATCATTATTTTCTTTTAGACTTCAAAGTGTTGCATATTTTCTTGTTACTGCTGTTGGATATATTCAGGTAATGTAGTTTTTGTTACTTGAAAAAGATCTTCGTGATTATGTAGCGGCGGCTCGTCTTCTTTAAGGTTTGAAGCCTTAATTTCATTCTCACAATTTTTAACCATAGATTAAAAAAAACACAGTTGTTTATAGAATATAGTTTAGAGATTTCTGAATGACTTGGAGTCCTTGTATGTCTTCCACATAAGAGTTTCGTTCTGACGAAGTAATTTGAGACATTTTTGCTTTTTAAGCATTTTATAACGATGGTCAAAAGAACCCCGGGTGTAAACTTTCTTGTGTTCAACTCTTTTATGCTGACTTTATATTAAGTAGTTCAGGTACTGAGTTATTTTTTTAATCAGTTTCACCCCAAGCAAGGCAATAAAGCCACTAAGACACGGGTGTGGAAGAATAAGGAATAGAAATAATAATGGGCGGGAAGAGAAAAGAGTAATCAGGAGGACAAGAGATAGCGATTGACATTGCATTTAAATTTTTGAAGATAAAAGTTTGCTGGAAAGCATAGGACTGGAAGGGACTTCCACAAGCGAGAATTGCGAGAAAAGAAACTGTTAGCATAAAATTTACGGATACATCTAGCCATCTCGACTGTAAATTGGTGAGATCTCGGCGCCACATTAGTATTGCCCTTAAATTAAGAAAGTTTAGGTACCATAGCGAAGAGCCCATCCGAACAATTACCCTGAAAGTATTTATAGAGATGACAGAGAGTGGTAAGCTTATGGTAGTTGGAAGTGACTGAAGCCGAACTATCAGATCAGGACCAATAATATTGCTGATTCTTTTTTGTATTTTATCAGAGTTCAAGGTAAATTGCAGGGACACCGGACCATATGTGGCAGTAATATTCTAAGCATGAACAAACGGTAGACTTATGTATGATAGATTCTGGAGAGAAAAATTGTCTCGCACGACACAGTGAACCACCTTTCTTAGCAATGGATTCAATATAGTCTTTTCATTTCATGTCAGCCGAGACGGCGCAACGAGTCACTTTCCTGGAGGTTAGCATCAGCCATGCTGATAGAAAGCAGAGAGAGTTCTCTCATATGATTAAGGGAGAGAAGTTTAGTTTTGGAAGCATTAAAATTAACAAGCCATCATTTGCCCCAGTTAACAATTGACTTAAGGTTGTTTTGGACATCGGATGTTATTTTGACCTTGTCAGACTAATTAGCCTTACTATCGAGACAGGAAAAATGGTTTTGTCATCAGCGTAGATACCAAGTTGAGAGCTGATGGCATCGGGAAGGTCATTAATAAAAATTAAAAGCAAAATGGGACTGAAGATGGAGCCCAGGGTGGGGGTGGCGCCCGTTTAAGTACAAATGGATCTAGACGAGTGGCTGTTCAGGGTAACCTCCATTTCACGATTTGATAGGACAGACTGGATCAATTCAAAAATGTGTCCAGAGACACCGTAAGTTTTCAGTCTGTGAAGAAGACCTGTATGTCAAACCATTTCAAAGACTTTCGAGATGTCCAAACCTACAGTTCGGGCTTCACCGTTTTTATCTAGAGCACGATAGACTCTTTCAATTATTTTCAGTACATCAGTAGTTGACCTGGAGAAACGAAAGCCATTTTGCTTGTCTGAAAAAAGGCCTTGCGATGAGTGATACTTAACCAATTCAACATACATTAGGGCCTCTAGAACTTTCCCCAAGAGAGGTAAAAGGCCGATAGTTGGAAGGGTCGGAGAGTTCGCTAGAGTTCTTAAAAACTGGAACAACAGATGATGACTTCTAACAGGCATGGAATCAGGAGGCAGCGAGTCGTTTGTTATAGAGTTTAGAGAGAACAGGAGCCAGTCCGAGAATACACTTCTTAATGACTATTGCATGGATACCATCGGGTCTACATGCTTTGTGGAGATCTAGATTAGAGATGATAGCAGAAGCAATGGATGGGGTTATATACATATCCCTCAACAGAGACTTAGTTTTAAGTGGGAAGTTACACAGGGATACTCTAGATCAGTCAAGTACAGAGTTTAAGGAGAATTTACTAGCAAAGCATTCGTCTTTGTCAGCAGATGATGATCATACCTCAAATCGATTGGAGAGAGAAGAAATAGAGACAGTACACTTATTTAATACCCTATTACAGAGCCGCCAGCAATCAGGTTTCGAATGTATCAATTCAGGGTAGGTGTTTAACTCCAGTTTAAACGTAAGTCTTACAAGTTGGGTGCTATCGCCTTGCATTTCGTTATATTTGGTATTTTTCCGTAGTTAGTGAATTCATGCAGATATTTTGTTGATATAAAACTTACTTAAAGATGTTTTTTTCTTATATTTATGTCCTTTTCTTTGTTCTTTGCAGGGAACGTCTAATCAACAGCTCGGCCTTTATATTCGTTCGGCTCAGTTAAGACATGCAGGTCGTTACAAGTGCGTTTTGCAAACACCGATTGACTTTGCAGAATCTGAAGCTATGCTGGATGTCATTGGTAAAATCCCCTTACGTTGCTCTTCCTAATTTGTAATTAACTGTGCAATAAATAAACAGAAATCGATAAGCATACCGAGAGATATTAAAATATGTGTAAAAACGATTCTTTACTACACAAGTATCTAGTAATTATCTAGGATCTGGTAATTTACTATACAACGAGTTTGGTCAGAAACCTTAGATAAGCAACCGTTTGGAAATAACAGGTGCTGTGAGCTTGGATGTGCGGGTGGTGTAATGGATAATCAGAGAGACGAGTTCCAATTCCAATTGGGTTCGTTATTTTCACTTACGGGCAAATATCCTTGGAAAAGGTATGACTCCTCCTCTTCTACATTCGATACAATTTCTGTCTGAAATACACCAGAGTATTTTGCTTACTGGAAATAGTAAATTTAATCTTTTAGTTTTCAATTAAAGCTAAATTTAAAGCTTCAAGAAATCTTTTTCATTTTAAAACATTCATTTTAAAGCTTATGTATACTGTATTCGTGGAGGTGCCTATATAACATATTATTTTAAGACATTTTTATGCTTATATATTCTTTTTTATAGATACAAATATTTAAGTAAATGCTCACTTTTATAATAAAACAGTATTAACAACGTTTACGGGCCTGAATGTCCGAGAAATTGTCATAGAAAATATGCGTCCTCCGACAGTAATTTCTTTTCTTTAATATTTAGTTTACAGATATGTTTTATTTATGCGTTAATTTTACTATATATATATATATATATATATATATATATATATATATATATATATATATATATATATCCATCCATCGATCCAGAAGCACCTATATAATTTATAGTTTTATGTACATAGCATTTAGTCTAATCCAATATATATATATATATATATATATATATATATATATATATATATATATGTGTGTGTGTGTGTGTGTCTTTATTCCGATTTATTTGTCACACTCTATATAGTCACACTCACATCGATACGTATTGATACCAGATATGTTTCGTTCTGGTGTGATTAAGCAGTCTCCTCAGTTACGTTCTCGTGACAATGAAATTTGACAACAATAAATCTATAAAAAAAAATAAATCTATTAACGACATTTACCGGCCTGGATGTCCTAGAAATTTTCATAAAAAATATGTGTCCTCCGGCAGGAATCGAACCTGTATCCTATATGGAACCGTCTTGTAGACTATTTCTATGAAAATTTCTCGGACATTCGGGCCGGTAAATGTCGTTAATACTGTTCATTATAAATAGAGCATTTACTTAAATATTTGTATCTATAAAAAAGAATGTATAAACCTAAAAAATGTCTTAGAATCATTGTTGGACTTTTTCTATTTCATAATGTATAACACATTATGAAAACGTTGAGAATGAGCGTTCAGTTTGGAGTCAGGAAAATAATTAATTGTAACGGTACAGTGACGTCACCACAGCATCATATATTACTCAATCGAAATAGAAGGTATGTGAAACGTTGTAAGGATGTTTCATGTTAAGTGGTCCAAGAGGATTGTATTAAGTTTACGTCAGTCAAAGTGAGAATTCTATGATCGAAGTTGATGAGATGAATTCGAATAATATCAATCTTTAGTCTTTATTCAATATCTCATTCGATGTTTATTCTTGAGGGTCACAGTGCAACAGATCAGTTCCTTTTGTAGAATAATATACGACGTTTGCTTTGAGTGATTTGAACCAGTAATGGAAAAGAAAGATAAAAAAGAGGAAAAACGACCAAATCGACGACAAATCCAGAAAGGAAAGTTACGATCAGAACAAACATTACTGAAATATTATGCATGCATCATCACGACCTAACATGCGCAAGGGAAATATTTGCATAGCCGTTTATAACGATTTTTACGAGCGCGTCAATAACGGCAAACGTGTTCAGGAACTTTCATTACAGACAGAAGCTGCAAAGAGGAACAATCGTTTTATTTATTTCATTAAGAATTTACAAAGAGGAACGATCAATTAGTTTTTTTTTCATATCCTGCCTGGTGGCAAATGCTGCTGGTGGCGGTCCCGCCATAGCCACCGAAACCCGTTATATCACCCCTGGTCGGCGGCTGATGAAGACAGGGTATCGTACGTGCTAACACACGTTGTATGTTAAAAAAAAATATCTTTCAATCGCTTCCTTTCTCTCTTTCTTTGTAACTGTTCGTCGCTCTTTCTCCCTATCTCTTCTTCACTCTTTTTTTGTCTCATCTTCTCTCTTTCTTTCTAACTCTCTATTTTTCTCTCTTCATCTCCATCTCCCTTTTTATATCTCTTCCTCTCTATCTCCCTCCCTATTTTTCTGTCCCTTTGTCTCTTACTCTATCTCTATCTGCCCATTTCTACCACCCTCTCTATCTATAGTGGCCTACCACAGAGGGCAAAGAGGCCCAGGGTTGCATGTATTTTTTGTAACGCAAGAATAAAATCAAGAATAAAATAACTTACCTCCAGCATGAGCAAAGATTCAAACATACCTCGCATGTAAACTGTCCAAACAAGAAAGAAATGGCGGTTTTGTGGGTTACCCATTTAAAACAGCTAGATCCCAGAGTAAGATACTCTCTCATGAGATTACCGTTTCACATGCAAATTTTGGCTGTCAATGATACATAAATTGATGAATAAAAAATTTGTTTTCATATTTATTTCTTTATAAATTAGTAAATGATAAATATTGCATTAAATTAGTTTTATTTTTATTAGATTTTAGAATGTAAAAATAAAAGTATCCTTAAATACTTTTAATATTTTTGTTATAAGTTCTGAAGAACAAAAAAAATCACTTTCATCATATATTTAGGTTTTATTATAATTCTAATCACTTTTTAAATCCGTAAACATTGCCATTGAGAAAAGGTAGTTAAAATAATAGTTGTGTGAAGAGAAAAACCTTTTTGACACTTTGCAAGCACAAAGGTCCAAGTTTGTCAAAAATATTTTAAAATTCCTTCAATATCTAAATTATTTCATCTATAAAGCAAAAAGAAATGTTACAGAATTAAAAGAAAATAACTTTTAATAATTTTGATGAAACTGGGTACATAATACTACCAACCAACTCAGTAATGACTCCAACTATCAGGTCATCCGATAAGTTCTGTTCGAATTTTGAATAAAGAAAACAAGTGACCAAATGTTACATTTAATTACAGATTCAATCAACAATGTATTTTCCCTGATTATCTATGACTTCCTTCCATCTATTAACAAGCTTACTAATTCCATTACCGTAAAATTCTTTTGGCTTTGATTTAAAGAACTCACAAATGTCAGTTTTAACCTCTTCCTGTTTTACAAAAGCTGTTTCTTCCAAATGATTCTGTAATCTACGAAACAAATGGTAGTCTGAAGGAGCATGATTGGGAGAATAAGGTGGATGAGGAATTTTCTCCCAACCAAGTTCTTCGATCTTTTGTGACGTGATTCTTGCTTTGTGGGCTCACGCATTGTCCTGATGAAACATCACCCCTTTTCGATTCACTACAGCAGGTCTTTTTTTCCTCAAAGCTTGGTTCAAACGCTCTAATTGCTGACAGTATATTTAATTGTTGCATTAGGTGGTAAGAATTCAAAGTGGATTATTCCTTGGTGATTCCACCAGATTGAAAGAAGAACCTTTTGCCCATGAAGTTCTCTTCTCGGCTGTGGCTGGAGTCCTTCCCCTTTACCAAGCCAGTGTCTATGAAGCTTAATATTTCGATAAAAGATCTATTTTTCGTCGCCAGTCACAAGTCTATCCAAAAAGGTGGCGAGAATGGAGAGAAGAGCAGATGTCAACTCGGGATTTGAAGTTGTTTTCAGAAAATTCATGAAGCACCCATTTTCCAAGTTTAGGAACTTTTCCAAGTTGTTGAAGATGACGATGAACAGTTGTATGGTTTGAACTGAGAACCACTGCCAATTCCTCAACTGATAAAGCAGGATTTTCTTCAAGGGCTGCTTCAAGAAGCTTTTCATCAAACTCAACTGGACGTCCGATTCGATCTTCATGTTCAAGGGTGAAATCTCCACCTCTGAATTTTGCAAACCATCTTCTGCAAGTTCTTTCATTCACACATTCCTCTCCATAAACTGAGTGAATGTTTCTAGCCGCTTCGGCTGCTGAGTTTCCTTTCTTGAACTCATAAAGCATTATGTGCCTCAAATGATTCTTGGGTACTTCCATGTTAGCAGAGTTTTAATCAAACAAAATTTAATTTTATTGTTCTCGGAAATAAAATTTGATCAGTTTAAATGCATCTAAACATAAAAATAATGTTCAGCTCCATTAGACATTATAAAATACTCTTTAAATTTTGTTCATTTTAACAAAAAGTTAAAATTCGGACAGAACTTATGAGATGACTTGATAAAATTGATTGTTTTGTTACAGCTTATCAACCGTATTTTGGCATAAGAATAATTCATTTTTTTGTTTGTGAATTAATATTGCATTAACAATTCTTTCGTGAATAAATGTTTTTTTATACAAGTTTGACCCATAGCTGAGGGAGGAAATGGATTCATACCTTTCTGTAGTGAACTACCACAGAGGGAAAAGAGGCCCAGGGTTGCATGTATTTTTTGCAATGCTAGAATAAAATAACTTACCTCCAGCATGAGCAAAGATTCAAACATACCTTGCATGTAAACTGTCCAAACAAGAAAGAAATGGCGGTTTTGTGGGTTACCCATTTAAAACAGCTAAATCCCAGAGTATGGTACTCTCTCATGAGATTATCTTTGCAGATGTGCAAATTTGGCTGTCAATGATACATAAAAATGGGGGAAAGAGGCAACAGCAGAGTGGTTTACTGCTGTGTTGAACTGGCTACAGATGTCACAGACAGTAGAGTGAAAAGAAACTGATTGTGAGCATTGTTTCCCAGTTTAAAGCTTTTTTGTTACAAGCCATTTTGGGAAGTTCTGAATTTTTCTACAAGATGGCAGAGAAAGCATTTGATATCAGATTGACCCCTGAAATTAGTGATGTTGCCACTGATTTACCAAACATGGAGTGGATTGAGAACATTGAGTTGGTATGTAAACTGTGCGACATGAAGAGGGTAAAATGCATCTCACTGTTACAAATGAGAGGTGAGGCTCTTGCCGTATACTGGCAACTAAGTAAAGAGCAGAGGTCAGATAAAGCAAACCCTTGTGACTGCATACATAACAGACTCCTTCAATGTGTTTGACCAGTTTACGATGAGGCCACTTTGTACTGGGGAAGCTTTCTTTTTTGCAATGCTAGAATAAAATAACTTACCTCCATCATGAGCAAAGATTCAAACATACCTCGCATGTAAACTGTCCAAACAAGAAAGAAATGGCGGCTTCGTGGGTTACACATTTAAAACAGCTAGAGCCCAGAGTAAGGTACTCTCTCTATCGTTGCGCATATAAAAATCTTATCTATCTATCTATCTATCTATCTATCTATCTATCTATCTCTAGTTCTCTTTCTCGCTCTGCCTCTTTCTACCTTTTCTCCCTCTCTCTGTGTCTATCTTTCCCTTTCTATCTCTCTTACTCTCTCTTTTTTCCTCCCCTCTTTCCATCTCTTTCTCTCTCTCCCTATCTCTCTCTTTCACTCTCTCTTTATCTCTTCCTACCGCTCTATCATTCACTCTCTCTCCTCTCTTTTTTCCTCCTCCTCTTTTAAATTAACAGATAACGAGATAATAAATTCAAGAAAGATATTCAAGCCGGCACTCCTCATCTAAATTCCCATTGAAAATAATACGAAAAGAAATTTTATACCTTCTATAAATATTGTTATGTATTCTGATATTATAATGGATCAGAGCCGATTTGTTCAGCTGCAACACTTCGCAACGTTGGAGATGAGCGGTCAGTCTGGGGCGAGGAAAATAATTGATTGTTATAGTGTCGTCACTACAAAGTCATACGTCCCCCACCTCAATCGAAATACGAAGTCTTTATAATGTTACAAGAACATTCAGTGTTAGATAAGAAATGCTTTCAATATTCCAACATATAAAATAATGGAGTCTTGTCGTCGTCGTTGTCGTTGGCAGAACACGTTGTCGACTATTCGGGTGCTCATTGAGATTTCCTTCTCTGTCAAATGAGTTCTACGTTGGAACAGAAGAGACGTCCACAGCCACCGCATAATAGAGTAGGGGGTTTCAGGGAATGGCCGGCGCTGGCTTTTCTTTGGGTTTTCTTCGTCTCTTCTCTTTGTCTTCTGGTGTTTTCGAAGGATGTCGTTTTTTCGTGGACTGCTCTTCTCCTATTGCTTCTTTAATGAAGTCTAAAGGTTGTCAGATCCATAGAAAAGGATCTAAGCGTTTCAGAACAAATGCATGAGAAAACTCCTTGGCGTCTTCTATTGGGAACATAAAACCTATGAATTTGTGCGGGAAAGGGTCGAAAGGAATCGTTTCTCCCCCATATCAAACGGAGAAAAATGGCATGATTTCGACACATTACAAGGCACGACTGTTGTATACCAATGCATAATCTCATCCATCTAGAATCCATATATTGAAAAGATATATATAGGACCCGCGAATAATGAATTTAAAATAAGGGGTGGAGACTACACAAAAGCGCTTTCAATAATATTAGAGACAGAAATCAAACATCCCTATCTAAAGAAACAAATAAAACACCAAAAGTAAAATGGAAAATAATAACTTGTAAAACCTGGAATTACCCTAGCCCTTTATGCCTACATGAAAAACTACACATTATTAAGTTTCTAAAAAACAAAACTTTATTAAATCAAAGAAATGAGATAACGTTTTTTTGCCGACACCATCAAATATTCGCCTTAAATAATTAACATTTTCTAAAAAAAAATTAAAAATTTCAAAAACTATGAACAAGTTCAATTAAAGCAATAAGTTTAAAGACACAACCTAGTCATAACCTTAAAGACCCTTTTAAGAAATCATCAACAAAAGCAAATAAATAAACACCAAAAACTACTGGGACTACAACATCAATCAGTTAAAGTTTTAGCATAAAAAACCCAAAACAACAACAGAACTACTACATCAATCAGTTAGAGTTTTAGCAAGGACTCTGATAAGATTAGCCATTGTAGCCAGACAAAAAACCCACCTCAACCTTAGACAACTCCAAAAACTTGACATATCACAAACACCCCTACTTCCATCAAAGCAGTGATCCCTTGATAAAGAAAAAACAATCTCTAGACCACAACTCCATTTCAAAACTATAAATGAGTAAAACATTCCGTTCCATTGTTATCCCAAAACAACGCTTGGGGATGAAACTGCTACCCAGTGGTTAAGCTTTAATATTGGAATTAAACTTAAATACTGCTGACCAGTTTCGAAACATAGTAATTTCTGTGTCGCGATGAAATCATATTTTTTGAAAAAATTAATTATAATCTAAGCTCTACTTCTGTATCGAGCACTGTTTTTTTTTTTTTTTTTTTTTTTTTTTAAATAAGAACAAGAATACTAAAGAACTTCGGATGATCAATCTAACAGTTCTTTCCTATTATGTCAATACACACACACACATACACACAGATATATATATTTCCTTATATATATTCCATATATATATATATTCTCTTAGTGTTTATCTTTAAGTCAATAATTCGGATTTATCTAATTGTTTATATGTTTTGTCTTTCTTCAGGACCACCGAACAGTCCAGCCGGTGTTTATGCCGAACCAGTAATGACTAATAAGAGAGCTTATCGGCTTCATTGGACAGATGGTAACGACAATGGCTCCCCGATCCAATTCTACAACATCCTCGCTGCTACTCATCATAGTCCTGTCTACAAGACCTTATTAGAAGGTATTGAATTCTTGCTTGGTTGATCGTTGTGATGACATTTTACCTTTTATGGCATCTCAGAAGCAAAGGGGAGCTATACTTAACGATGTCTGTTTCTCCTCTACAGTTATCATGTGGCAGATGGTATTTTGTTACCTGGTACCTGCAGCAGGGAAGAATTCTTGTTTTAACTTAGAAATATAAAATCGGTTTTCTGTAGCGTATTTTATAAAATTGTATTTGCATTTATTTTCAGATCGAAAAAAAATTGCTTTATTGTAAATTTTGCTTTTGTGATTTTCAATTCCACTGCTTTTCGGCAATATTTTTTCTAATAAATAAGTCCTATTTTTCAGCACCCGTTTTAACTAAGACTTGCCATTATTGGAATTAATAATCTTTTTAATTTGAAATCATATTCTTTTGTTAGTCATCATAATTTAATATTCGACAATAATACACTGATTAAAAATTGATTGCTTTTTATATGTAAGCGTATAATAATTCTAGTATGTCTGTCTATATCTCTGAGATGAGCTATTATGATTACTTGCATTATTTACATTATTCGGACTGTTATCCTCATCGTAATTGCCATATTCACAACGTTTCAGCCGTTGTACGCTCGAGCCTTGTTCTGGTGATTGGAAATGTTCTTCAATATCTGTCTATATCTCTGAGATGGGGTATTATCATTAATTGCATTATTTACATTATTCGGACGGTTATCCTCATCTTCATTGCCATATACACAACGTTTCGGCCGTTGTACGCTCCGGCTTTTATGTCTATGTCTGTCTATATATCTGTCTATATCTCCGAGATGAGGTATTTTGATTACTTGCATTATTTACATTATTCGGACTCTAATCCTCATCTTCATTGCCATATTCACAACGTTTCGGCCTCTATATCTCTGAGATGAGGTATTATGATTACTTGCATTATTTACATTATTCGGACTCTTATCCTCATCTTCATTGCCATATCCACAACGTTTCGGCCTCTATATCTCTGAGATGAGGTATTATGATTACTTGCATTATTTACATTATTCCGACTGTTATCCTCATCTTCTTTGCCATATTCACAATGTGTTGTAGAGTGAATGAAAAGTTTTTTTTTTCTCCGTATGAGAACGAATCCTGGTCGCCAAAGTTGTTATAGACTAGTTTCACAGTGGAGGCTTGTATTTCACTAAGTCGGTCCTAAAAAGGTTCGACGTACAAAACGTTAGGAACTTGATATAATAGGTAATGACGCAGCAATCTAGTTGTGGTGGTTGATACTTTAATGTCCGACATCGACTGACTCACCAACTCACTGAGCGACTTCGCGACAGCTACTACTACTACTTATTATATGTGGGAGAGTCTATTACCAATAGAATAGGTATGTTCCAGTATAACACAATGTTTCGGACTTCTTCAGACAATTGGAATTTCGAATAGAACTCTTTATTTTGTCCACCGGGGTATATTGTTCTAGTTCCACGTGCCATGCCTCTTCCGGATGTCCCAGTTATTCCCCTTTAACTCAACTTTCCAAGTTTTGGTTCATCACTATTGTGGCCTGGTATTGCTAAAATAGCTGATTAGCGCCCTAAAAGTCGTCTTTCAGAGCAATGCATAATTAAAAAGTCTTTCAAAAATAAAATATGCTTTTCTTAAACATTATTTGAGGAATATTATATGATTTAAAGCATAATTAATCTGATTTGAAACAAATATTATTTACTTTAAGTTTAAAGTAACACAGAAATGCATTTTTAAAACAAACAGTAGCAGTGTTTTTAACTGACCGTCGCCATGTTTGTGTGTTTGACACGTGACGAAAAGTTGATGACATTGTTATTATTATTCTACGGAGATTTTATCCGTAAAACAAAATTTAGGAAAACGACCTGAACGCCTATTTTATATATTTTTTAAATACTCAGTAATCTTAAAAATGTGGGAAAATATTCTCCATAATCTAATTTTAGGAATGTTGACTTTAAATTTACTATAGTCATCGCTCTTATTTTCTGATAATATCGTTTATGGTCACCCATACTTTCAAAATGAGCAAGTTTATACACATAAAATAAAAATACAAAATTTAAAAAAGATCTCGTTTTTGAAGACAGGTATTAAGCTTTTCAATTTTTGATTACTAAATATATATATATATATATATATATATATATATATATATATATATAGTACACTTAATATCACCTAACACGATCAAAGTAATACAGAAATTTAAAAGCTTTGAAATTATAATAATTAAATTAATTATAAAATTATAATAATTAAAATAAAAAATGAAACAATTCTTGTAGAAATTGATTATTCATCCAAAAATTTTTCTTAAGGCAATAATGTCCTTAATAAATTTAATTTATAAAAGCAATTAAAAGCTTTTCGCATTAAATAATGTCATAGTTTTATTGCATTTTTTATTTTACGGTTCAGAGCAGATTTTCGGGAAATTTGTAACTGAAAAAAATTCATGATTTACATTATCAAAGGAGTCCAGCTTTTAACTAATAAAAATATTTTGCGATCAAAATTTCATAAAATTAAGTAACAAATGTAAAAAAATATTTTACCAAGATTTTGTAAAAAATATTCATTTATTTGTGAATAAATTCTGGAAGTTTCATTAAAATCCGGCAATTATTTGATTTTTAGAATAATTTCCAAATAAATATGCTTTTTACCGGAAAAAGAGTATTATTAATAAATTTTTGTTGACCATTAACTAAAGTTTTATAAAAGAAAGAAAAATCCATCTCCAAACTAATGATTTAAATCCACCTGAATTGTTTTTCAGATATCCCAGAAGAAAGTACTTTGCAATATGACAGCAGGCAAAGGACATTTCTGGTAGGGGAGCTTCGACCTGGTTTGCTGTATTCTTTTCAAATAAGAGCGAAAAATTATCACGGACTGGGGCCGCCATGTGAACCCTCAGGTAAAATCAGTTTTATTCTTGTCCTAGGACCATTATTATTTCATTTTTCAAAGACAATGTTTATCCATTCAAAGAACGAGATGTCAAAAAACGATAATGCCAAAAATAAATTCATGACAGTCCATTCTCGGAACGGATAAACAAATAGAATTAAATTTAACTTTGATGCGCGTATTGACAAGACTTTGGTGGCAGACATGTTGCAAAATTTGATGGCCCAACCAGGATTAACTATTAAGTTGGCCAGAAAGTCATGACTCACTTAGGCTGCAGAAAGAAAGCAATAAAAGTTTTATGGAGCCACACCAATATTTATTCTTCAAAATGATGTTCATTATTCTCGACGATCTTTTGCCAGTGATCAACCAACATCTGAATCTGTCCGAGATTCCCGTCCATTGGCTTTGAATCAGAAGACTGTAAAGAAACTTCCTTTACTTCCTCAAAAGTGTTGAATCTCTGGTCGCGTAGGATGTGTGCCATTAAACGGAATTGGCCATAGTCACTCGGGGCAACATCGAGACTGAACGGTGGATGTGGAAGAATCTCAACAACGTCTATCTATTTAAAATTCTCTTTAGTCTATCTGGCGGTGTTTGGTCTCGCATTATCTTGCTGAAACAATGCCCGACCTCGATTGGACAAAGCAGGATACTCCTTCTTTAGTTTGTCGTTTACGCTGTTTATCTGCTGGCAAGAGTTTAGCGTTGATGGCGTGGACGTGTGGAACAAGCTCGAAATGCAGTACTCCTTAGAAATTCCACCAAACAGAGATCAAGATATGTTGTTTTCTTTCCGCTTCCTATGTGAGGCAGGACTTTCTGGCCAACCTCGTATTTTCAATATTTCATAGATTTTTGTGACTATTGATTTTCTTTTTGTTGCTTTTAGCGCAATGTGTTCTCCAGCCATTTTGTGGATAAAAATCGAAACGACGTCGTGTTTATAAGGAATTGTAACAACCCACTTTGACCAAATTATTCTTCAAATGCTTCTTATATAATTCTGGTTTCTTAACTGAAATGTACCCCACCTTTAGTCCATTTTCTTGAAATATTTCCTTCTTTGTATCTACTGTCACCAAATTGGAGGAGACATGCTCATTCATCACTCGTGTTTTTCTCTAGCTAAGATTTTACTGCCTTGACCAGTTTTCGTACTATCCTATGCTGCAGATTTCTTGTTTTCTTTTAACTAAAATGTACCCTAAATAAAAGGCCCAAGAGACATTCAAGGTAGAGGGTTACTGAATGATGTTTTTGTATGGATATAAGTGAAGTAAGTAAGTACAGCTGATGAAGATATGTAAGATAGATAACAGTTGTGAAGAGGTTACGAGTACCGTAATCGGTGAAGCCATATCCAAATCCAGAAAGTAATTGCTCTTGGGAAAAGCTGTTTGAGAGGAACGTTGTTTTTGCTAATGCAATACGAAGAAAATGAAGATAATTGTGGATATCTATGCCTATGATACGACGATATACGCGGTCCACCCATAAAACTCATCATAATCAGAGATTGTTGGTTTGAGTTCGTATGTAAATTTTAGTACAGAGTTTTTTGTTTTGTTTTTTTCGAAAAGTTGATTTTAGTTTTATGATTTTTTCCTTATTTTTATCGAAATAAAAATGTCATCAACTTTCCTTGTGTAGATTTGTGGTTGGGTCAGTTGTTCCAAACTCTTTGTTTTTAATATGCTACATATAAAAGTTAGAGAAGACATGCCCTAATGGTTTTCCCATGCTGACGCCATTACCATTATGATCGTAGAATAAGGCTTTCGTGGTACAGGTGACCGGTAGTTTTCGAAGTGTTGCTGATCGAATTTTAAGAGGAGGGATTCACAGATGTTTGTAGATGCAGATGCAAATTATGTTGATTGTTTCTTCGACTGGGATGTTGACAAAAAGATTTTTAACTTTTCCTCATTTTTATCGAAACAAAAATGTCATCAACGTACCTTGTGTAAATTTATGGTCTGTCGGTTGTTTCAAACATTTTGTTTTCAATAAGTGACATGTAAAAGAAAAAGTAGGACCTAATGGGCTTCCCATGTTGACGCCATCAGTCTGGAGCTAGATATTGCCATTATGATCATAGAATCAGGCTTTTGTGTTACAGGGTGGAAGTAATTTGTAAAGATTTACTGGCTGAATTTTAGGAGGCTGGATTGACGTATGTTTGTAGATGCAGTTACAAATTATGTTGATTGTTTCTTCGACTGGGATGTTAAAAAGATTTTTAACATCGAACGAAACGAATAACTAATGCGTATTTAGGAGCAAATGTTCTTTAAGGCAAATATTATTAAAACCAACAGACATTTTGTGTCGATTAATTTTAATGATCAACTTTACCAAATTAAGGATGATTCTTCTCAGACATGGAGGAATTACGTCAAAAATTGTTCGAAGTTAATTTCGAAAGAAAAATGGTCCAGGCATTTGACTTTCTTAAGTAAGGGTAAGTAGAGTCGTCACTTAGACAAAGAGAGTCGTAATACAAGCACGGTCTGATGTCTGAGAGGGTTATTTTATTTATATACATCTAAGGATGCTGGCTCTTAAGTTATAATTGTTTGATTAATAGATGGTTGTTTTCTTTGTATGAGTATTGCTTCAAGGATTAGAAGTCTGTTTTTACTATTTTGATTTTGCTAGCATTTTGGTATTGTTTGTGAGTAGCTGTCTAAAGTTACTATGATCCTTATGCTGCTTATTAATGTGTTGCTTGATAGCACCCTAGTCCGATATGAGGAAGGTCAGTAAAATTAATCGACACAAAATGTCTTTTGATCACCTTTCCTATTCTCCTGATTTGGGCCCATCTGATTATCATCTGTTCCTCAACATGAAAGAAATACATAGCAGGGAATTAGTATCGTAGTGATGATGACGTTATATTGTTGACTTTTTTTTACCAACAGGATGAACGGTCTTCTTCGAATAGTCAGACGTCAGCTTAACTGGAAATAAACAATGCAGTGATTAATAAGAAGAGTTTAAATGAATGCATACAAAATTTCACAGCTTTGGTTTGGTTTGGTTTGGTTTGTTTTACGGCAATATTTTTTCAGAAATGTATTTCTGCTAATATATTTTTTCTAAAAATATATTGTTGGTAATATTTTTTCCCTGAAAAATGTATTGCCGGTAATATTTTTTCCTCAAAAATGTATTGCTGGTAATAAAGTATTTCTGGTCATAATTTTTATTCCAAAATTTATTGCTGGTAATAATTTTTTACAAAAATGTATTGCTGGTATTAAAGCCTATTTTTACAATTTCATAGTGTTTTGACACCAGTTTGGGGTTAACTATTTGCCCATAGCTGGGACCCTAACAGGACGCCATCACTCCGTGTCGGGATGGACTTGGGAATATCAGCAATTAAGAGGTGGTTCTAAGCTCCTCAAAACCCCTTGATCAGAAGCTATTCGATGTAGTTTATCGGCATACCCATGATGCGGATGTAGTTTATCGTCTTACCCAGGACGCGTCACAGAATTTGGCATTTATCCTTTATTTTCAGCCTATGAACTTTCAACTCACCCCCCCCATGTCCTCCTTGGTTCCAACGCAGCAGACTGTTAATGTATTATATAACGCTGTACGAAGTTCAGTTTTACAAGCAGACTTTCTCCAGTAATTGTGGCGTCTTGATTAGGCGCTAAAGAAACGTCTTGAAGTTTACTTTTTGTTCCTTTCCAGTGTTTTATTCGGTACCCCAGGCACCACCAGAGAAAGTTCCTGATCATGTTGGTGGAGGTGGTGGCTCTGTGGGAACATTGAAGATAACATGGATGGTAAGAAAACAATTTTATCATTTCTCTTCTTTTGAATTAAGTAAGACAAGAGTGCGTCTTCTTGTCATATATATTCAACCTTTACAGCGAGACGATCCGAAGAGAACTTGCTTGCATTCATTATTGGCAGTCACAAACTTAGAAACATTAGACATGCAGACGACACAGTGTTGCTAGCAGACACAGAAAGGAACTTCTACAGAAGATAGTGAAAGAGAGTGAAAAGAAAGGAATAATTATCAATTGTAAAGAGAAAGGAGGTATGATTGTCAGCCAATGGAACAGCCCAAGATATCGAAATCAAGCAAGTACGAAAACGTAAATACCTGGTAGGTGTATTAACAGAGGTCAGAAAATGTAACACCGATATCCGTAGGCGTATTGAAATCATGTCTTCCAAAAGCTAAGCAAATCATTAGTAGACGTCCATTTATCTTACTAGATAAAGATAACATCCTGTTAAGTCCAAATTCAGTCCTTTGATGATGAGATTAGAGTGACCTCTCCTAGGCGCAGTATATGGATGCTCAGACGTCATCCTCCACCTCTAGACCGTACTGGCAAGATCCAAAGGAATACAGGGCATTACATCTGGAGGCAACATGGCTGCAGGAGTTACCGAAAAGTTGTTGACATCCAACAGACTTTGGGGCTCACGTCTGGTTTTCTGTCTGGATTTATATCCATTGCCATTTCCGGGAATGGATATGACCACAACGCAGCTGAGGTTTAAAATCAGGGTTTTTCTTCTCCCTAGATGAACTGCTTTCCTAGGATGTCAAACTCCATCTACCCGAAGCAGCTGGTTATGAGGCGCCAGTTTTCCGCCTTCGCCCTTTCTTCCGCTTGGAGCTGGACATAGTGTTGTCAGAAGCTACTTGAGACAAATGTCAATGAATATTAAGCAAAGTATTAAGAAACAGGAAAAAAGTTGTGAACTGTTATGCAATATCAGTCCTCCTATATGATAGTGAAGGCTGGGCAATCTCTTGAGGCGGCAGAAATGGGATTCTGTAGAAGGATACTGAGAATATCATGGACTGAACATGTGAGTAACGAGGAAGTTTTAAAGAAAATGGAAACAAAAAGGACGCTTATACATACGACCAGGAAGAAATAGTTGAAATTTCCCCGTCACATATTGAGGAAAGAAGGCTTGGAAACCTTGACACTCATAGGGCATATTGAAAGCATAAGAAAAACAGCAAGTAACAGACATAGTAAGCTTGTGTAAATGGATGGCAAAATATTTCTCAGTGCTACAAAGGACGCCAAGTTCCGGAGAGTCATGACTGCACGCGCCCTGAAGAGCAAAAAGCTGGCCGAGTAGAACTTTTTCTTGATATTTAGAATACGGAGGAAATGAGGCTGTTTCGACTCCGTGGTTGTTGCATGGCGTACCATAAGAATAAAGGTATGAACTGGTGGGAGTAAAGAATGGTGAGCCAATCTGAACAATTATCGTGGAAATGGCAATAGACTTGCAATGTTGTTTCTTGGGGAAAATTACAACGTGTTAATGATTTGGCATCGTTGAATAACAACGTTTTTTTCAATCATTTCACCTCAAGCAAGGCGAGAATGCCACTAGCACGCAGGGGGTTACCGGGAGTGAAAGTGAGAGAAAAAAACTGAGTATAGGACTATTGAAGAAAGGATAAAAGATGAACGGGATTTAAAAAGACAGATTGACATTGCAATTAAATTTTTGAAGATTGTGGTTATCAGGGAAGCAATTAAAAGTAAGGAAGTTCCACAGGCGAGAAGTTCGAGAAATGAAACTTCTGGAATAGAAGTGGCTGTTGTATTTAGCTATTTCAATCGTAAACGGGTGGGAATTAGATGTCAATCCGGTTGCACGCTTAAAATCATGAAATAGGGGCACCATGAAAAAAAAACAAAGCTCGCAGAGCAGTTGCCATGAAAATATTTATAGAAAATACAAAGGGAAGAGTCGCCACGTCAGAAGTCGAGATACCAAGTCAGGATCGATTACATTGCAGATCCTACTTTGGTTTTTGTCAAGAACCTCGAGATTAATAGCTAAAGCACCAGACCAGATATGGAAACACTAGTTATCAAGGAAGTAAATAAACGGAAGGGAGTTCTGCAGGCGAGAAGTGCCAGTAAAGAAACTGTTGGCGAAAAGTGGCGAGTGCATTAAGCTATTTCAATAGTAAACAGTGGGACCTTGATTCTAATTTAGTAGCATGCTTAAATTAATGTTGTCCGGGCACCAGGAAAAAAACTTGTCACAGCAGTTGCCATGAAAATATTTGTAAAAAAAGACAGAGGGAAGTCATATAAATTAACTGAAGTCGAGATGACAGATCAAGATCAATTATATTATAGATCAATCTTCTTTGGATTTTGTCAAGAATCTTGAGATGAATAGCAGGAGCACCAGACCAGATATGGCAACAGTATTCAATGCACGGACGAATGGTAGATTTGTAAATGCACAAGATGGACTCTGAGGAGAAAAAACTTTTGGCACGGTAGAGTGGCCATGCTGCCCTTGCAGTAGGTGCAGCTATTGATTCGATGTAATCGATCCACTTCATGTCCATCACTTTCGTACTCATCTCCCAGACATTTGACTGCGAATTTATTTTTTCCTTGAGCCTTGTGTCAAACTTGTTGAAACCGATTTTTTTTTTATTTTGCATTTCAGGCCCTTTCAATAGAAGATCAAGGCGCTAAAGGAATCGGTTACAATGTTTATTGGCGCGAAAGTTTCAAAGAACCTTGGAATTTTGTAAGTACGCGTTTGCGAAGGCTTCTTTAAAGTAAACCGGAAATCGAAATACACTCGGTAAAGATCGACCAGAATAGGGTGCCAACCATTGCTCTACGACAGGCAACTTAAATATTTCCTAAATTTAGTCATCTAGGGGATTCGTGAGTATCAGATAAAAATCAAGTTCCTTTCCTTTTTCTTTGAGCTCTGCTTATACGAGGTCAAAACATATTTTTGTAGAATTTTCTTAAATCAAATTTTCTTTGACATTGAAATCTCACTTATATATTTCCTTGAGCATTACACACACACACACACACACACACACACACACACACACACACACACACACACATACACATATATATATATATATATATATATATATAAATATAAAGGGTGTTCTAATAAGTTGGATCGATTTTAAATGTTAATTAAGTTTAAACGTCTAATGATTTATTTCTTTTTCTTTCAGATTTAACAAGTCCTTAAGTCTTTGGTAATTTCAGCCATGGAAAGATTAACAATCAAACCACGTGTTAAAGTTATCGAAGCCTTTTACGAAAATGGACGTTCAAGCAGAAATACATTTCGCACATTTCGCGCACTTTTTCCGTCAACATAATCGACCAACCAATAATGCAATTGGAAAATTTTTATTAAATTAAAAAAAAAAAACTGGGTCGGTGGCAGATGTAAAACGACCGTTGCGTGCTCATTTACGCCGTTCAACTGAAAACATGTGGCTGAATGTGGCTGAAAATCCAGACCCCCTCTATTCGTCATCGCGCTCAGCAATTGGACCTTTCCATAACAAGGTTACATCAATTTTTGACAAAAGATTTGTCTCTACACGCTTATAAAATTCAATTGACACAAGAACTGGAACCTGCTGACCATTTGGAGTGCCGTACATTTCTCAATTGATGTGCACGACCAAATACAAGCCGATGAAGATTTTTCACAAAAAATCCTCTTTAGTGATGAGACCCATTTTCATCTTGGTGAATTCGTTAATAAGCAGAATTGTCGCATTTGGGCTCATGAAAATCCAAGGAAGATTGTTGAAAAGCCACGGCATCCACAAAAGGTCACTGTTTGGTGTGCATTTTTTTTTGCTAGCGGAATCATTGTGCCGTATATTTATAAATTTGAACGTCCATTTTCATAATAGACTTCGATAACTTTAACATGTTGTTTGATTGTTAATCTTTTCATGGCTGAAGTTGCCAATGACTTAAGTTGTTAAATCTGAAAGAAAAAGAAAAATTCATTAGACGCTTAAACTTAATTGACATTTAAAATTGGTCCAAGTTATTGAAACACCATATATATATATATATATATATATATATATATATATATATATGTGTGTGTGTGTGTGTGTGTGTGTGTGTGTGTGTGTAAGATGGATATAGAATCCCTACAATATTTTGAAGGAATTTGACAAATGGAAAACCATTTCATTGAAACTAGATTTGATTACGTGTTTCACCTCTCTAGGCTTCATCAGATTCAAAAATGAAAGAAAGAAATATGTGTGTACATATTTATGTGTATGTCTAAATAATAAATCATTAATACTTCTTTTGTCAGAATGGTGCTTCTCTTGCTGAAAGAAAAGAATGAAAGAATGAGTCACTTTTAAAAAGCCGTTCATATTTATTCTATATCTTTTCTTCATAATTCCTTGTTCATGTCGAAACTTATTAATATATTTTCCCAGCGTTTTTCCAGTTGAATTCTTGAAACTTTAACACGATGTTTGATTGTTAATCCTTCCACGGTTGAAATTACGAAAGGCTTAAGTTGTTAAATCTGAAAGAAAAAGAAAAAAATTAGACACTTAAACGTTATTCATATTTAAAATCAGCCCATATATTTGTTTTATTAATATTATTCTCTAAATATTTTCTTGGCATTACGGTTCCAAAGTTACCTTTCTTATTATTTACCATATCCAAAAACTACAATCATCACAAAAGTCCCAAATTCAGTAATCTCTCATTATTTCTCCCTGTTAACCTCTTCAAAACCAACATGTCTGCTTTTATAGCGTTCTTTCTTCCATCTTACGATTTGGGATAATTTTTTCTCTCTTTCAATTCTATTCATATGTACTGTTAAATTTTCTTGTAACTCTACTTATCCTAATTTGCGTCCAGGCTCTTACAATATATCACCATTCTTGATAGATTTTATATTGTCACAGTGTGGGATAATCAGAAACAAAGATGGTGGAGAGATAAAGAAAAAGAAAACAGATGATTTCGACTAGATTGAAAAGAAAAATTCTTTCAAAAATATTCATTCAAAAGATTTTGAAACTACCTGCGCATGTGTAGACGTGGCAACGTCATCAAAGTCCTACCTTGATTCATTATTGGTGGCCACAATCTTAACATAAGATATGCAAATGACGCTGTGTTAATAGTAGACACAGAAATAAAACTACAAAAACTTCTACAGAAGATAATGAAGGGGAGTGAGGAGAAGGGATTAGAGTGTGAAAATACCTCCTTGTACGCACTCGGATACTTACTGGTCACAGGGCTCCGTCCCTGTGCTGGTGGTATCACGGCTATGATTAGCTTAGACCAGCTCTGACCAGCTTGGACAAGCTATGACCAGCTTGGACAAGCTTAGACTAGCGGTCCGAGTGAAAACACTCGGGTCCCCACGTTAAAAACTGACCTTGTGTTACAACCTGACTCAGTGGGGGGTCAAGTAAATACCGTGAGGAGAATGGATTAAAAATCAATTGCAGGAAGATAGAATGCATGGTTGTTAGCAAAAAGGACAGCCCAAAATGCAAATTACGAATTGGAAATATCAAAAAAGTACAACAATTTAGATATCTGGGAAGTGAGATCCAGTGAAGCATTGGTGCAGCTAAAGATGCCTTCCAAAAGTTAAGCAAAGTATTAAGAAACAGAAAGAAATCATTAGAAACAAAGGATTTAGTAGCGTACTGTTACGTTATATCTGTTTTCTTATATGGCAATGAATTTTTGACAGTCTCGTCAAAGATTAAGAGGAAACTTGTAGTAACAGAAATATGGCTCCTGAGGATAACATGGGCCGGATATATGAGCAACGACAAAGTTTTAGAGAAAATTGAAACAAGGAGGAGACAATTGAAATTTCTAGAGCAGATAAGGAGGAAAGAGGGCTTGGAAAATCTGATACACACAGGATAGATTGAAGGCAAGACGGGCAGAGGAAAACAGCGCATAGCCTACTCAGTTTGAATAAATGGATGGCGGAACAAGTTTTAGACAAAACCGTAACCCTAAACCTAACCCCTAACCCTAACCCTAACCAAAGGACAAAATTTATTCAGAACTACGAGAGACAGGAAATTGTGGAGAGCCACGATCGCTTACGTCTTGAAAGTGCATGACATAAGAAAAAGAAGCAGCATTTACTTGGTTCAGGGATATTGATCGTTTGAGAGTCTATGAGCGTTTACTTCATAGGCGGCTCCTTTAATTTGGGCACCACGACATAGAATGCAATCGGTGTAATCTAGGGTCAGCTTACCCAACAAGCACAATTAGTGGTCCCAATTAGAACGAAATAGCACAGTGGTTCTCAAACGGTGCAGCGGGAGAAGGTAGTAGGTGAGGCAGAATTACCAAAAGACAATCAAAGATTTAGAAAGTTTCAAAAATTCTTATGCTAAAAATAAATATGATTTCAAAATTTAAAATATTATTATGGATTACTTGTAATTGCAAACATGAGTCCCAGTATAAATAGTTATAAATAATTATTGACCGATTTTATCATTGTGATATTTTTGCATTAGAAAAAAAGTTTGGTAATCACTTCACCAGCAAATAGATTAAGAGACTGTTCTGGCCAAAGGCGATTTATTTTCGGATAAAACAAAAAACTTAATGATAGAACATATTAGGTTGGCTAGGAAGTCCTGACTCACTAAGGGAGCGAAAAGAAAACATTCCAATTTTATGGCGCAACGCCAACATTTACTTTTGAAATAATGTCCATCATTCTCAACGATCTTCTGCCTGTTATCAGCCAGCATCAGAATCTGTCCCAGATACCAGTCCGCTGGCTAGAATAATAATAATAAAAAAAAACTGTAAACAAGCTTCCTTCACTTCATCAAAAGTGTTGAATCTCTGGTCGCGTAGGTTGTGTGCCATTAAACGGAA
Organism: Acanthosepion pharaonis; assembly: GCA_903632075.3. Classification (NCBI taxonomy): domain Eukaryota; kingdom Metazoa; phylum Mollusca; class Cephalopoda; order Sepiida; family Sepiidae; genus Acanthosepion; species Acanthosepion pharaonis. Next base: position 842,029 of record CAHIKZ030005454.1, on the reverse strand, counting down.
TTGGCCATAGTCACTCGGAGCAGCATCGAGACTGAACGGTGGATGTGGAAGAATCTCAACAACGTCCATCTGTTTGAACTTCTCCTTTGTCAATCTGGCAGTGTCTGGCCTCGTATTGTTTTGCTGAAACAATGCTTGACCTCGATTGACCAAAGCAGGATACTGTTTATCTGATGGCAATACAGTTTAGCGCTGATGGCGGGACGGTGTGGTATAAACTCGAAATGCAGTACTCCTTGGAAATTCCACCATGTTGTTTTTTCCCCTGCTTCCTAAGTGAGTTAAGACTTTTTTTTTGTTAAGCGTTTCACCCCAAGCAAAGCGAGAAGCCACTAGGACGCAAGGGGTTACAGTAAATTTAGGGCAAGATCAGATAGGAGTGATAGAAGAAAGGATGAGGAGAAGGGTAGTGGATAGATCAAGGCAACTGGAGATGTCGATTGACATTACATTTGAATAGCTGGAGATTATAGCTCTCAGGGAAACTGGAATAAGGAAGGGAGTTCCACAGGTGAGATGTGCGAGATATGAAGCTATTGGAGTAGAAGAGACGGCTACATTTAGGAGTTTCGACAGTGAAGGGGTGAGAGCGGGATGCCAGCCTCGTAAGGCGCTGGAACTCTGGGAACCAGCGAATAGAGCAAATGCCATGAAAGTATTTGTAAAACAGACAGAGAGAGGCGACGACGCGTCTGTGAGAAAGTGACTGTACTTTCTGGCCAACTTTGTATTTTGAAGAAAAATTCTTATGAAGAATACTTTCGCCCATGCCGTTGAAAAAGTAATTATTTGAAGTTGAAAGAAAGTGTATAAATTCACTTTCCTGTGTTTAGGTTTTATTACAACTCTAATCATTGCATTTTAAAACAATAAACATTGCCAAAAAGTAAATGTAGTTAAAATAATAGCGGCCTCAACGGAAAAACCGCCCTTTTGAAAATCCTTCTTATTGCGAGCACGTTTATTGTTTGCCCATATTTCTATGTCTCCTTTAATCAGATTCGTTCTATAACTGATGGCAATTAAGTGCGCCTGTTAGTCTGTTAATCTGGCAATTCGTTGTTGGGGATACGCTTCCTCGTTTTCCATGTTGGCAATAGTCGTTTTTTATTTAAGTGTTTAGCTTATTGCAAACAGAAGGGAATCTGAATTTTTTTGTGAGCCTGTGAGAGATATACATGTGATAAGAGGCCAAGCCTACGATATTCGCAGACATCTGAAGGTATTTAAAAGTTTTGAAATACCGATGGCCATCGAAGAGAAGAAAATAATTTAAAAGTGTCCTTATATAGAGTTATTGTAATTACAGTTTGGTAGTATAGCAAGGATGCCTGACATATTTCCTTGAAATGACCGAGGCTTTGCGACTGAACACTTAACGGATTTGCGTTTCTTCCTTTCCCATCTTTGCAAGCACACACACACACACATACACACACACACGCTCTCTCGCTCTCTCACTCATGCACATACATACACACAAAAATTTACAGACACATATAAACAAAAACATACTTATACACATACTCACACACACATACATACACGCATACCCATACACATATATACGCATCGTACACATAGACGAATACATAGACAGATACACACACACACATGCAGAGCCATGTGCACGTCTCCATCTCCCATCGTTTGTCTGTATATCTCTCTCTATTTTTTGTTGTATCTGTCTCTCCCTCACCCTTTATGACATTCTTTTTCTCTCTCTCTTTGTGTCTTTCTTTCTCACTCTCACTCTCTCTATGTGTTTCTTTCTTTCTATCAATCTATTTCTCTCTTTATGTCTTTCTATCTATCTCTCTCTCTTCATGTTTTTCTTTCTCACTCTCTCTCTCTCTATGTGTTTCTTTCTATCTCTCTCTCTTTATGTCTTTCTTTCTCACTCTCTCTCGCTCTATGTCTTTCTTTCTATCTCTCTCTTTTTATGTCTTTCTTTCTCACTCTCTCTCTCTCTATGTGTTTCTTTCTATCTATCTATCTCTCTCTTTATGTCTTTCTCACTCTCTCTCTA
>CAHIKZ030005454.1:787500-835000 GCA_903632075.3 Acanthosepion pharaonis | reverse complement strand
TGTTTCAAACACACACACACACACACACACACACACACACACACACACACACACACATATATATATATATCATACCTTAAAACTATATTTTGACCATCATTTATACATGGCGGTAATAATCGTAAATAAAATTATATATATATATATATATATATATATATATATATATGTATATGTATATATATAGTAGTATTCAAGGATACCCGTCCATTATGGTGGCTAGCCAATCCCTATTGCAGACGCTTGCTCAGGCACGTTTTGTGTTTGTTCAACACCCACAGAGCCCACATACAACTATGTTGAGCAGACCTTAGTTACAGAAAAGAACGTGTTATCACGTTCAATCCCTCGGTCACAATGACTCGTGACTTCGTGCTAAGGTTCTGTCTGCCCAATTTCAATCACAAGGCTTGGGTCAACCCGTAGTATGGTTTTCAGGCACTTTCCAAAGGTGTGGCACGCTTAGATCGACCCCTCCAGTCCGATAACATTTGGAAGCTTCCTCCTGCCAAATCGACCACGGAAGGATTCGAACCCAGGTCTCATGGTCAGAATGCGAACGTTCTAACCACTCGGCCTTATATATATATATATATATATATATATATATATATATATATATATATATATATATATATATATATATATATATATATATATATATATATATATATATATATGTGAGTGTATGTTTGTTTGGTTGTGGGGGTGAGTGTATGTGCGTGTGTGTGCATATGTATATATATATATATATATATATATATACATATATATATATATATATATATATATAGATATATATTTATATATATACATTATGAAATTGACAAAGTCCGACAAGTATTTAAGACATATTTTCTGTGAAAATTTCTCGGACATTCAGGCCGGTAAATGTCGTTAATACTGTTTCTTATAAACAAAGCATTTACTTAGATATTTCTATCTATAAAAAGAATGTATAAACATAAAAAATGTCTGAAATTTATATATGTATGTGTGTTTATATGTATGTGTATATATAAATATATATATATGAGTGCGTGCGAGTGTGTGTGTGTATGCGTGTATTTTTGGATATATATGTGTGAATAAAGACAAAAGGCAAACTTTTCTAGATCAACGCGTTTCGTCATCTGATGGAATTTATCAATGTATGTATATCTACATAGACATATATACACACACGCGTACCTTAATATGATCCAGCAAAGGACTTAGTAAAGAAAAAAGATTTCCTTTATCTTTATTAATACTTTTGACAAATATATTTTAATTATATCTGAATATATATATATATATATATATATATATATATATATATATATATATATATTTATTTGTGTATCTGTGTATGTGCAAAAGAGAAAGCATGTGAAATAACAAAGAAAGAAATAATCTTCAAACACTGCTGTACAAAAATACATTTTACTATTGAGTATTTGTTTTCTTTCAAGTTGAAAGAAATGAATTAAAAATATATTCGCAAAATAAAGTCCCACTAAAACATTTTGTTTTTACAACACATCAGAATTATTTGCGTTAGTATGATAAAAGACAGTATATGTTTATTTAACGAGGGATTCACGTTTTTACGTTGCTTTATGAATGCGTGTAATTTTTCCAGCAGTCAGTAGTCGTAGAGCTGTGTTATTACTACTGCTTATATTTTTGGTTGACATAACTTCGTTTGTATGTTTTACGTGTTGCTTACTTTACTTCAAAATCGCGAGGTTATTGCAAAAATTACTCGATAAATTTTGTGAAAGGTTGAGTAATTAATTATACGAAAGGTGTGAGCAAACAGTTTGTGGATACCTTTGGTCAAAGGTTTACTGACAACTGCATAATAACTTTTGAATTTATACGATTGTATTTATAGAAAATAGAATCAAAGCCGCTAAAAGTTAGATATACTAAACTCAAAAGTTAATTGGTTAATAAATGTTTTTCCTGATTTTTAAATATCTATTTTTACGAGAGAAAATATTATTGTTCATTTTCTGGAGAGATGTCTCAAATTTCGTAGCAGACAACAAACATCATTGTCTAAAATTTCAATGTCTTAAGTGCGTTTGAAATAACGTCACTGATTGGTTAATAAAGGCGAATGTGAAAATTCAAATCTGGAGCCTATTTTTTTTTTTGCACAGAATTGAGATTCTTATTGATATTACTTAAATCTATTGGATCGTTCTACAGTGTTTAACACGATTCGACACACACACACATACACACACACACACACGTACACACACACACATATATATATATTCTACAGAATAGAATAAAATTAGAAGAAAACAAGAAAAGGTAATTAAATTTAATATATATATATATATATTTCTTTATATAAAGATATGCTATTTTTATGGGATAAAGTGCTCAATATCAGAGCTAGAGCGTGTGTAAATATAAATATAAAAATGAACATTGAAGTCAACACTTAGAGGCGACAGTCTAATAATTTAACCCAAATAAATAAATAAACAAATAAACGACTTCCGGTAAAATGACCGCCAAAATAAACTACCCACAATGCACCACTGACCCGTATATATAAATATCCGAGAAAAATAACAGCACTCGTGGCTTCTATGTTCACTTATATATATATATATATATATATATATATATATATATATATATATATATATATATATGTGTGTGTGTATGTATGTATGTATGTGTATGCATATAACTGTATATATAATGGACTCTCCCGTCGGTTTCGACGTATGAAGGTCTGACATCTTAATTGATTCCGGTTATGAAATTTTGTGCGATAATCTTAAGTGGCACTTAAGACCCGCTAGTGATTTACAAATGAGGCCACATATGGAGCAAGAGTGAGGATTGTGGGATGCGATTACTGTTAGATTGGGTGACCTTTTAGATCTTGCTCCCACTTTTTGAAGACGATTCAGACAAACAGATTGAAAACTGCTGAGTGCACTAAAACACGTTGATCTCCATTCTACCCGCTCTAAGTCTAAGCGTCCATTCTACCCGCTCCAAGGCTAAGCGTTGTATAATAATGGCTGCATTATCATCATTCTTTAAGTGCCAGATATAAAGTCATTCGATGATGGTAGAAGCGCGCTACACGTGAAGGATAATATATATATATATATATATATATATATATATATATATATATATATAAAAATTACAACGTTATCTCATTTAGGGAATAGACTTATTTCAACCGAGGAAAAATTCGTCAGTCTTATGCAACCGCGGTATTGACTGAATTCGTGTCGGAATTAGAAATTTAACAGTGACCGCTTCAAAAAAAAAAAAAAAAAAAAAAAATAATACAGAATTTATGCATTTCAATGTTTCAGTCAGACGAAAGGCACAAGTCAGTGATCAGGGGGTGTTAAAAGAACGAGGTTTTATTGAAGATGTTTTATGTCATTTGTAGCATCTGTTACAGTTACATTTTTAATTTTGACACGAATTCAGTCTATACCGAAGCTGAATAAGACTGACGAATTTTTCGTAGGTTGAAATAAACCTATTCCCTAGATGGGGTAATTTTGGATTTTATTGTTTATTAATTATTTGCTCTGTAATAATAAATACATTGAGCTCTTTTTTGTGGATCAGTTTTAATATTGTATATTACTAGGACCCACTTGAATTATACACCAACGAATTTATTAACTTTGCTATATATATATATATATATATATATATATATATATATCTTACTTATTATAAAACGCAGATTGTGCGTGTCTGTCTGTAACGTTTATATATTGGATCAATTTCCTACATTTTTAGCCGATTTCAAATAAAACTTCACAGGACTACATAAAATTACCTTGTGATGGTTCTAACGGCGCCGAAAATGGGAAAAAACAAAATGGTTTTTACAAAATCAATTTGAAAACACGATTAAGACACATCGTGAGAATGAAAGGGGACAACTCACCCACGAAAATGTAAACAAAAAAAGCATAGCATGATGAATAAAAAAGCCGAACTTGACGAAAACAAAATTTTTATCGTCTAATGTTCATATTATTTTTAAAGAGGAAAGATCAAAGTTTTTTTGGGGTATTTTTTTACATTTTTTAATCGTTCCTAGCACGTCTGAAATTGTATTTCCATTCATTTTATTATTAATTTTGATATTTCATTTATGGAATTGAGATTAATATAAAAATAAGATCATATAAATTAAAGTTTAGCAGTAGTTAAATTTCATAAGATGATACTGTTACTTGTAGGTACCCTTCTCAGTTGAAATTGAAAACTCAAATTAACTTCTCCATACGTGTTTCGCAAAAGTAAAGGGCTTAACAGCGGAGAACAATGCTGAACTCAAATAATGCAACTAAATTGTATTCTGGTTGGTCTTCCGTACTTGATAATTACTGTCCGACTATAAACACAAAAATTACATTTCTTAATTACCATGGCTAATCTGATTGGTCCAAATTATACAATTTTCAAAGCGCTAGACAATGACAATCTCACACGGACATTTTGAAAGGTTGATGTTGCTTTTAACTAATGTTAAAATATTTTTAAAAATTCAATTTAAAATTTAAAAAAAAATCTTTTTAAAATTAAAGAAATAAGAAATTATTGTATTAAAAATTCAATTTTCATTGAAAAAATTTTTTGATTTCAGAAAATATTGTCCATATTCATAAAAACAAATTAAAACAACTAAAAGCATTTGAAACTAAATAATATATTTGTTTTATTGAGTTTTGTATGTTACAATTCACAGCTGATTTTCAGGTACGTTGGCCAAAAAAACAAAAAAAAACATGATTTGCATTCTTCAAAGCCTTGTGCTTTTTTCTATTGTAATCACTAAAACCGATGGTCTCAATTTCTAGAGTTTTTCATAAAAATTAGTTATGGAGGTGTTAATAAATATAAAAAAATATTTCTGCCATGACTTTAATAAAAAACATATTTATAATAATTTCGATCATCTGTGAATAGTTTCTGAAAGTTTCATTAACATCTGACAATTATTTTTTATTTTTTGCAAGATTTTCCAAATTAATGTGTGTAAACAAAAAAAAAACGCGCTAAAAATTATCTATGTTATTTACTACCCCTTGTTGCGACAAAGAGAAACAAGGTTTTTAAATCAAAATTTAGAATATTCTAAAAAGATGGAAAAATTTTAAAAATAATTAAAAAAATTTAGTCTATCCTCTTCAAAAAAAAATAAGCATTTTGACGATAAAATTTTGTTTTCATAAACTTTGGCGTCTTTTTCATCAGACTATGATCTATGTTTTAGCGATTCCGTGGAGTGACTTAGGTTAAAAAAAACCCAGGTTGTTTGTGTTTGTGTGTGTGTGTGTGTGTGTTCCTTTATATATGGGATCGGATTTCTTACATTTTTCAGCCGATAAAACAAACATCCACTTTTTTTTTGGCAGGTAGTATTTCTTATTGTCTTGCACACTTTTTTTCTTTATTTATACATTCAGAATGCTTTAAAAATTCCATTTACAAGACAATTGTTTATAATAAAATTCTAATTCTATTCAATCGTGGGACTCATCATAACGATATTGAAAACAATGTTTTTGTTTGAGTTTGACCAATTCGTAAAAAAAAAAAAAAAAATAAGACATGCGTGTCCGTCAACCTAAACAATAATCTAACGATCTCTACTGATTGTACGAATCGAAAAATCGGATAATTCTTTATCTTTAGGGAAAGATAATTCCACGTACTTTAGGGCCGTTTTTACAATTCCCTTTGCAATTTGTTACAAGGCAGATCAATAAGGCATTGGTTTTATTTGAAATTAATTCAATATTTAAAAGAAAGTATTAAGAAATAATTTAAAAATGCCGACGTAAGAAATTTGATAGACAAAAAACAATATTTCGAAGATGATAATTATTAAGGAAAGAACACAGTACTTGTAATAAATTAATAAACCCAAATAAAGTTAATATTTGTTGTATTAGAAACAACGAGTGGAAAATATATTCAAATCAGAATTCTAATTATAAATCACCACAAGCAACTGTCTTCAATAATAAAAATCATAAATTGTAAAAGATTACAGAGAAAGGCTACCTACATTTTTCAACCGATTTCAACAAAACTTCACTTTTTTTTGGCAGGTAGTGTTTCTTATTGTCTTGCACATTTTTTCTTTATTTTTACATTCAGAATGCTTTAAAAATTCCATTTACAAGACAATTGTTTATAATAAAATTCTATTCACCAATCGATAGACTCATAACGATTGTAAACAATGTTTTTGTTTGAATTTGTGTTTGACCAATTCGTAAAAAAAAAAACTAATTAAGACATGCGTGTGCTTCAACCTTAAACAATAATCTTTGTCAATTTTATTTTTCAGTCTTTATGATGGTCGATACTTGATCTATCTCTTACTGTTACATCCCCAGGCAACGCCGAGGCTCTACTGCTAGTATATATATATATATATATATATATATATATATATATATATATGCGTATTCAAATGTGAACCATGTGCTTAATATTTGCCCACTCGCGAAAACACAAATGCTCGCACATATGTAAGTTATAATAATCGCAAGCAGAAGGTTGGACAGTTGCTTCTAATTCTACTGGCTTTTTGGGAAAACAATTACTTTTTCTCTTCAAAAATTATTTTTAGAATAAAAACGATTTCTCGTATTTGTCCAACCCTTCGTCGCGACAGCACACACACACACAAAAAAAACACTCACACACCACACACTGTCATATATATATATATATATATATATATATATATATATATATATATATATATATATGTGTGTGTGTAAAATATATAAAAATAGGAAAGAACTCGTTAGGTAAATAATCGAAAGTTCTTTAGTATTTTTGTTATTATTATTGTATATATATATATATATATATATATATATATATATATATATATATATATACAAATTTATAACATGCATGTTATAAGATCACGACAAAAGTTGTAATTTTGTTTCGACCCTTCTAGTGACTTATCAAGTGATCATCCCTTGATAAGATACGAGAAGTGTAGAAGCAAAGTTGAAACTTTTGTAGTGATCTTATAACATTGAATTAATTTGAATATATATTATTGGGTCTACTCAGTAGTGAGTACTCTTTTAAGTAGTATTTTTGCTGTACTTATATATATATATATATATATATATATATATGTGTGTGTGTGTGTGTGTGTGTGTGTGTGTGTGTGTGTGTGTGTGTGCATTATTAAATATAACAGTACTGGGATGCTATAATCAAGCAGGTACATAAATTTAAATATCTGGCAAGTGTTTTAACAGATGACGGTAAGTTCGACACTGAGATTTGAAGAAGTATTGGGATGGCCAAAAATGCCTTCCAAAAGCTAAGCAGAGTATTAAGAGACAGGAAAATGTCGTTAGAAACAAAGAAAAGAGTATATATATATCTTGGATATATATATATATATATATATATATATATATATATGTGTGTGTGTGTGTGTGTGTGTGTGTGTGCATTATCAAATATAACAGACAATGAATGTCTATTATATCTGATCATGAGCTGTTCTGATGTTCGAATGTTTGCTTTAATTTCTGGTGAAAATAAAGACAAATTTTTCAACATTTGGATATTTTTTTTTTTATTAAGTTGGTCCTAAGCTTTTGGCTCACATGAGCCGTCCTCAGAATGGGTTATACAGACATGAAACAAAGATATCCACCATCAAAGATGAAATTTTGTTATTTTGACATAGAAGATTGCTATGCAAGGTTAATGGTTGTGGAATATCATAAGTTCAAGATACGGTTCTATAACATCATATCACACGATAGACCAAAGTATTACAACAGAACCAATGTCTAGATGCAATATAATGTGTTGTGACTAGTTTGAAATGTAATTTTGTTGAGTGAGTTGCTTTGTTTTAATGTCTTCCAATATCTGAAGGTTCTTTTTACTGTGTCTCTGTGTGAGTATTGTTGTGTTATCAACTGGTATCTGTCTACATGGGTGTGTTTTTCTAAGAAATGTTGCGTGATAAAACTAAGATCAGAAATGTGACAGATAAGTCCACTCTACTGGAAAGCGTGTTTGTAGTAACACCAATATATGTAGGGGGTTTATTATATATATATATATATATATATATATATATATATATATATATATATAAATTTTTATGTTTATACATTCTTTTTATAGATACAAATATTTAAGTAAATGCTCTGTTTATAATAAACAGTATTAACAACATTTACCGGCCTGAATGTCCGAGAAATTCTCACAGAAAATAGGCGTCTTCCGACAGTAATCGAACCTGTATCCTATACGGAACCGTCATATAGTCTGGCGTGCCTTAGCCGATTTAGCCACAGAGGAGCGTTTTTGTTAGCAAGGTCGATTTTGCTGTCTTTAAACAACAATCTTCCATGATTCTCACACGTACATTCATATCTGCTCAAAGCGTATCCAAATGTAAACAAATGATGTCACACATTATGAAATGGACAAAGTCCGACAATTATTTTAAGACATTTTTATGTTTATACATTTTTTTATAGATACAAATATTTAAGTAAATGCTCAGTTTATAATAAACAGTATTAAACAACATTTACTGGCCTGAATGTCCGAGAAATTTTCACAGAAAATGTTCGCCCTCCGACATAATTTGTGATGTCATTTGATTATGCCATGAGCAGATATGAATGTACGTGAGAGATTCATGGAAGATTGAAGTTTAAAGATAGTAAATTAGACCGTACTAGCTGAACACTCCTCTGTGGCCAAATCGGTTAAAGACACGTCAAGCTAAATGACGGTTCCGTATAGGATACAGGTTCAATTCCTGTCCGAGGACGAATATTTACTGTGAAAATACTTAATATTTGTATCTATAAAAAGAATGTATAAACATAATGATGTCTTAAAATAATTGTCGGTCCATTTCATCATATATATATATAATATAAAATCCGTTAATGGAAAGGATAATAAAAAGTAGGTATTTTAATATAAAATATACATCCATGAAAAGAGGTCAATGTATTTTATACAGAGCAATATGATATACATGAAAGGAAAAATTTAACATATCTAAAAAAATCCGGTAATAAATTTATTTCAGCGGTTAAGTTTTTAATACCTGTCTCATGAAACCAGAATTACAAAATGTTTTAAATTTATCCAGACAATTATGTTAAAGAAAATTTTTAACTAAATCACAAGAGAACAGAAAGTCTAAACAGCTTGACCTAGAAAATTTGTATTATTGAAGAGATGGGTGTGGAAGCAAAGTGTCAAAACAATGAACTGGGGCGAGAGGGGGAAGTGCAAATGAAAGCCGGTGAAATACATTGGAATCAAATCAAATTTTTTATACGTCAAATAATAACAATCATTTCTCTCTCTCTCTCTCTCTATATATATATATATATATATATATATATTTTAAAATTAAGATATATAATCATGACAAAGTTTTTTTAATTTCTGACAATTGAAAACATTCATGAAAGTAGATTTATTTAGAAATATATCCGATAATAGATTCCACCATTTAAGGCTTTATCAGATCCGAAAAGCGAAAATGAAGGAATGAAGTGTGTGTATTTGTGTATATTTTAATAATGAAATCTCATTATTTTTCAACAAGATGGCGTTTCTCGTGACATATTATATATATATATATATATATATATATATATATATATATATATAGATATAATCTATTTAAAAATATGAGTCCAACACGCTACATGAGAGTTCTCATGTTTCAAAACAAGAGCCGAAAACTTCAATATAATTATTTAAATTAAATTGAATTAAAGTACTAAGCTCACAAAACCCTTTCAGAAAAAAATAAAACAAAAAATAAATAAATCTCCATAGACGCCTAACCAGTCTAGGCAATGTCATCTTCCGCTTTAAATTTAGACACCCCAACCTTACCCTGACTTGACATCTGTGAATGTAACTGAGATATTGCTACAAATTAACACCTTACACCCCTTTTTCTTTAAACAATTGCTCTAGCCGTTACCATAGAAATTTTGATTTCAATAATGAATATGCTTATAAAAAATGTAAATTTCAGAAATAAGTTATTCCAAAAAATTTCGCTTAAAGATGGAACAGAGCTTAGTACTTTAATTCAGTTTAATTCAAATAATTATACTGAATTTTCGGCTCTTGTTTGGAAACATGAGAACTCTTATGTAGCGTGTTGGAATCATATTTTTAAATAGATAATTATATTTATGCTCTACTTTTGTATCGAGCAAAAATACTAAAGAACTTTGGATTATTTACCTAACGAGTTCTTTTCTATTTTCTATATTTTTCACACACACAAGCACACACACACACACACACACACACACACACACATATATATATATATATATATATATATATATATATATATATCAGAGGAAAAAAACTTAACACATTTCGAAAAGCCCGATAATAAATTTATTTTGGCAGGTAAGTTTTTAATACCAGCCTCATCAGACTGAATCTGTGGATTTATATTATTGAAGAGATGGGCGGGGAAGCAAATTGTCAAAACAACGAACAGAGGCTGGAGGGGGAAGTACCAATGACAGCTAATGAAATAGATTGAAATCAAATGAAAATATATAATAAAATACAATAAAATAATATTTCAATTTAAGAATTTAACTTACGTCAAGGTCAACAGAAATTTTGCCAGTAAAGTTCTTGATATTTGATAAGAGCAGCGACTGTCAGCCGCCGTGCCGCGTCACACTAGTGTGCCGCGAGATCCTCTTAAATGTGCCGCCAAATATTGTCACAGCATACTGTTATATAGGAATAAAGTGTCGCTGCCGACACTGTAGTTTGAACATAGATCGCCAGTGAGCAAAGACAGGCGATCCCATTTTGAACAAGTAGATCACGTGATGGTAAAGGAAATATATATATGGGAATTAGTGTGGCGTCTAATTGATCACTATTCCTCCTCTAAATGTGGGTGAGTCTTGCGCGTCTCTGTCGAGTGAAAGAGGCATTTTGAAGCCGGTTAGACATCAAGGATATTGGGATTGCTGGGTTGAACATTAGCAACCCTTCCCTTAATAGTTTACTTTGGGTCCTTTTTACTTTAGTTTTATCTCTTCATCCAAGTTAACTTAGCTAGGCTATTGTTATGGAGTGATTTCACAGTGGAGGCTTGTATTTGTAATAAGTCGGTCCTAAAACAGGTTCGATGGACAAAACGTTAGGAACTTGATATAATAGGTAATGACGCAGTAATCTAGTTGTGGTCGCTGATACTTTAGTATCCGATTAACGGTCGTCCGACATCGACTGACTGACCAACTCACTGAGCGACAATATTTAGTCCCCCCCCACGAGGGCATCATTTGGCATAAGGCCGGTTTAACGTGGGATATTCGAGCCTGTGGGCTCGGCCAAAAGTATGCCCTTTTACCTGTATAAACGGATTCAGGGTCGGTTTACCTCCCCGAATGAAACTCCGCCCTTCGGCGTAGCCTCGTTCGGGTTCCTCCCCGCCCGAAGGCAGAGAGTTCAACCGATCAGCCGGTCAGCCGGTCGCCCGACTTCAGACTGAACTCAGACCAACTCACTGAGCGACTGACTCGTTACTCTTACTACTCCTACTTATTATAGGTGGGAGAGTCTAATAATAGAATAGGTGTGTTCCACTATAACAGGTATGTATGCTTATTGGCCCCTTTTATTTCTGTCCCTATTTTTTTCTTTTGTTTAATCCCCCACCCACCCATCTTTAGGTGGACAGTGATATCAGTTCTCTGGTGAGTGCAGGGTGTCTTTCGTTTCAAGTGTGATTTTCGAAATTACTGTGTTTAAATGAGTGTGTGCTTGTAGTGATTGCATTGCACTTACGCATGTTTTTTTTTTAAGTCTCGCATTGATTTTGTCCAGTTAACTGATGTTTCTGCCACAGTTAGGGCTATGTGGTGGGCTATTACCAACAAAATTTTCTTTAGTTTCTTTTATATAGTTTGTACTCATATGTAAATACTCATTGGGGCTTTTAGATTTTTAAATTGTTATTTTTATTCCCCCTCCCCTCACAGACAATGAATTGTACATATGGGGGGTAGTTAGAACTTCATAGAGTTTCTGAGGCATTATGGTGGGTGAGGGAAGAATGGTAAGGAAAAATGCGTTGTTTTAGTGAAAGGAATATTGTTTGTATGCTTTGGTCAGTGTTTGTGGCTAGCTATGTTTAATGTTAATACAGAAGAAGACCTTCATTCCCCATTCCCCCTTTTGGCTTTGTGCCACATTTGTACTTTCATGTGCAATAAATATTATCGCTACTTCTCCTCTATACTCTACTACTATTCCTATCCCTATTTCTACACTATCCTCTAATACTATATGGATCGCTATTCTCTATTCTATTCACTACACGGATTACTATTCGGTCGTTACTATTTTAGAGAGTATTATCAAGCAAGTACTATTAGTGCGAGTGTTATTCGAAGGCGTCTGACACTAGTATTGTTCAACAGCGTTACTATAGTTGTATCTGCGATTACATGGTCGAGTTTAGAGAGAGTATATTTTAATATTCCTTTCAATCTTAACTTAACGGAAGTGATATATATATATCACTTCCGTTAAGTTAACCGTTTAAATAGGTCAAGGTCTGGTCACTTCTCCCCCAATACTAATTATAGTGGAACACACCTATTCTATAGTTAATAGACTCTCCCACCTATAATAAGTAGTCTTAGTCTCTACTACAATGAGCATTACGAAAGTGACAACGAGTATTTGTGGATATTACAAAAGTGGCAACGAGTGTTCGTTGACATCACAAAACACACACACACACACACACATATATATATATATATGTGTGTGTGTGTATGTGTGTGTAAGTAGTAACGGTAGAACGTTAATATTTGATTAAATGAATAACTATTAAACTTGTTTTACAAATATTTTTTGACTATTCTTATTATAAGAAGCCAGAAAGACTACTCTCAACTGAAGAAGAATTATCCCACATTCGACAAAACATTGAAGAAAAACCAGGTTTCACACTAAATAAGCTGGATAAATAGTTGAATAGAAACATTGAAATAAAGTGTGTGTATTTTTTTTAAAATTTATAGTTTTATTTCATAACATTTAAATGTATTTAACATTTTTTCTAAGTGTGCCTTGATATTTTCATTTGCTTCTAGTTGTGTCGCTGCTTAAAAAGGTCGGAAAACACTGTGCTAGAACTATAATTATTTGACTCAGAAATAATAAAGTTTAAATCTCAGAGATCATCTCTATGTTTTGGAATTCTTCACTTATTAGGATTTAGCGAAAGTCCTAACACATGAGACTCTGAAACTCACAGTTGAACTAGATAAGTATTGAACTTTATATATATTTAAATATAAAAGTGAACATAGAAGTCAACACTTAAAGGCGACAGTCTGTTTCATGCTAGATGCAATCATCAGGCCACGATTGCGTCTAGCATGAAACAGACTGTCGCCTCTAAGTGTTGACTTCTATGTTCACTTTTATATCTACACACGATCTATCTTTGATATTGAGCACTTTATCATATAAATAATAGCACATCTTAAAACTATACATATATATATATACATTGAGTTCAACACCCAACGGTGACAGTCTTTTTCATGCTTTAAACACAATCGTCAGGCAACGAATCTATGATATGTCCACCCCCCATTCTACAGCATCGCAATTTTTCTAAGGTAGATATAAAATCCTAATTTTATTGTAACCTAATTATGTGAAATAATGGACATATGCAAAATAGGTGAACAATTCAAGAAAAATTGAAAATAAATCCAATGTATCTAAATACAAATTAGAGACATGTCATAATAGATTATCATCATCATCATGTCCCTTGACTGCTTCAATCATCAGTGGGAGGTGGTTTCTAAAAACAGAAGAGACAGACAACTTCTTCCTGTGGATCTTGGCAGGACCAGTGCATGGGTCCCGTTTTCCATCCCAGAATCTTTGGCACAGAGCAATATGATGGATAATCCCCTAAAACTTCTTTTTACCTCATGTGGGGAGTAGGCTATATCGGCAGACGATAAAAGTGGCCGTCTGTCATTTCAACCCCTATATGGAATGGAATTTACGTCTGTAGAACTAGAGGAAGTGGGAAGTAAAAGTTAACCATAAGGAAGAATTATGGGAAGGGGTAAATCTACAATTGAATATGCCAACAATACCGAATACAGTGTTCACACTCTTTGAGGCGATTGTATTTTAACTGTTCGTTTTTTCACTGCTTATGCAGCGTTCTAGATTTCAAAGATCAAAGTTCACGTGATCTTTTGGATTTTTCCAGTATAAGGGAAGTAACTTTTTTGTTTTTGTTCATACGTAGATATATATATATATATATATATATATATATATATATATATATATATATATATATATACACAAATGTAAAGAGAATGAATCGAATATGAATTCAAACGTTAACAACATTATTTTAAAGTAGGGCTCAATACAATAGTAGAGCTATAAAAAAGAAAGTATATATATATATATATATATATATATATATATATATATATATATATATAAAAAAGAAAACATTATAATTCCATTATATAATTTATTTCAGTAGAGCCCTTTTAAGGGACGCTGGATCATCAGACAACACTTCCAATCATACTTATATATCACTTCCTATTAAACGTTAACTTAACGATAAGATTGAAAGAAATATTAAAATGAACCCTCTCTAAACTCGACCATGTCTCTCCCACTACTACTCGCTACCTTCTCTGTTAAATTACATAAACTTAATACTACCCGTTAAAAGTGTGAATTTTCATTTCATCTTTCGTTTCATTTTTTGGAAGTGTTATCTGATGATCAAGCGTCCCTTAAAAGGGCTCTGGTGAAATAAATTATTATAATGAAACCTTAAAGTGGTCTGTTTTTCTTTAAATTATTAGCTCTGGATTTAAATTGAGCTCTCAGGATTTCATCCTCCTTAGGACTACTCAAACGGATTACCAAGTTTTTCATAACTTATATATATATATATATATATATATATATATATATCGCAGATAGTGCTGGTGTAATAAAACAATGCTCGATTTAATATAACAGAGCTATTAAGTATATATTATTAAATATACATATTATCTCTCGCCGCTAGCTCGATTCAGCACCTGAAGATTGCGTCGTGCATGAAACTCAGAGTCGTCCTAGCGGTCAAGGATAATATGTATATTTATTAATATATATATATATATATATATATATATATATATATATATAAAAAAATATACGGAAAAACAGATATCTGTTTGGATTAGTCTTACTCTTATGGCCATCGTCTTTTTCATGTTGAATTAAATATAGTCTAATGTTAATTATGTTTTATGAATATGTCCTGAAGTTTTGTTAGAGACGACAGACCCGGTCCTGCGATTAAGTTTTTTTTATTTAAGTTTTCTTTTCTTCAGACACATACATAAAAAAAACCCAAAAAACACATTCAGTTAAAATAAAAAAAATCATCCTTGATAATCGCCAAAATAATTGTCGAAAGCGCTCGAATATGCTACAGAGGAAGCCTCAGGTTAGGAAAGTCAAATTACTGATTTTTTGGTAATCAGTCGCTTACTTCGTAGCTAAATGGTATAGCACGTCAGGCTATATGACTTCCGTGTACGATACAGGTTCGATTCTTGTCGGAGGGCACATATATTCTATGAAATTTCTCGGATATTCAGGCCGGTAAGTGTTAATAATGTTTATTATAAACAGAGCATTTACTTAAATATTTGTGTGTATAAAAACAATACATATACAGAAAATATATTAAAATAATTGTCGAACTTAGTCCATTTTATAATATATATATATATATATATATATATATATATATATATATATATATATATATATACATTTTATAGCTCTTATATAACATCGAGCATTGTTTATATAGCACCAGCTCTTTGTGTGCAATTTATATATATATATGTGTGTGTGTGTGTAAATTATGAAATTCCTTGAATGTGTGTCCAGCAGCTCCACTCTCATTCACAGACACACTATTCAATAATTCAGAGGAGACACGTTTTTTTGTTTGTTATAATTGAATTATTTCTATGTACGTCTCCCGAATCTGCTACTTACCGAGAAAAATACAAGGATGAATTCAATGGAAAAGGCAGTTCTTATCGATTCTTCAATATCTGGAAGAACGCAAAAAAATCGTTGTCATTTGTCAACATTAGGTGGGAGATTTCATGTTGCCTGAGTGAGCTTGATTCGACTTTTTTGTCAGAACTCCCGGCTTTTCATTATCCGTGTTTCTCTCCGTCTAATCTGCAACATGGGCTATAATTTATTTTATCCCTAGTCACTAGAACGCGTCGCCCACACCTTTTGACAAATTAAGAAACTCTTTCCCTTCAATCGGAAAATATAGCGCAAAATGCGACTGATTCATTTTTCTTTCATTTCCCGAGTTCCGTTGTAATTTTGCGATCGTTTCAAGTTATTCAAAGCAAAATTGCATTTGAAATCACAATTATATTAGGTTGTATCAAAAGTATTGCTGTGTTTTAATCAATAGGAAACCTTTGGAGAGATTCTGTATATTTTTAAGCTTATGTAATGCCCTCGATAGAGTAAATCATATGATACCGACCCTTTTGAAAGTTTTCCAATGCTAGAAGCCGGATTCTTCCTTTAACTTGCGATATAAGAATCAGTTGTCGATTATGATAATCGACAACTGATTGTCTTCCATTTTTGTACTTTATTTCAAGAAACAAGTCGCTGCTCGTAAAAGGCTTAGGCCAGTTTTTTCGGTAGTACGGCCAAATATATATTTTTTATTTGATCAGCTCGATTCCAGGTAAATATGTTTATTTATATTTGAGTCAATGTACAATGACTTGGTTTGGGGGTAGGTAAGAATAGAATTAGTCGCTTATATTTGAGTGTAGAAGAAGTGACGTACGGAGGTTTGGTGATGTCCAGGGAAAACTCTTTGATTGTATACATCTAAGATTCAAGCAGGATAGCCTTCTCCGATCCTGTTTATCAAAATGGGGATCCACATTCACACCAGCTTGTGGGACTGTAGGGTACTTGTACAATGACGTTAACAGAGACAATTTCAAATTTCAAAAACCAAATTTTTATTTCACTCTTTAATTGGATACCCTCTTGATATGGATACCCGTGACCCTCGTACCCTTTACCGCACCCCCGTCTGCACGCTACTGTCTAGAATCATTTGGTTTGGGGATAGGTATATATAGGTAATTTATATTTGAGCCTATAAGCGTTTACATGGTTCGGGGACAGGTAAATATTGGTCGTTTATTTTTGAGTTTTATAAGCATTTACTTCTCGAGATTAAGCAAATATCAGTCCGTAAGTATTTATTTAGTAGGTTACCGTTTAGAGTGATTGGGAGAGGAATCTTGTCCTTCTGTAGGGGGTCAGTCAATGTGTTCTAAGGACTGCCCATAGCGCTCGTTTACATAAGTATTAGAATCTGCGGACAAAGTCCAACACTTGTTACTACGAATATAATTTTATATTGCATAATATTGTGTATAAGTAGCATTCGGAGAAAGATTTCTGTAAATAAACAGAATTGTTATTGTAAGGTTAGTTTACATTATGTTCAGTTACCTTTTTGGAATTACTCTCTCCAAGATGCAAATCGCCCAAATTCTTTGTAGCAAAATCCTGTACACTAATATGTTTAAGAACATCTCAAATTTTGGTCTTATTTATATTTACTGAACCGTTTGCTCTTTTGGTATGATTTCTTCATAAACCGTTTGAATGAATGTTTTACAGAAACCTCTGTCTTTGAGTTACGACTTACGGAGCAATCACATTTAAATACTTACTGGACTTAAAAAAAAACCCAAATGTCAGCACAGTATATATCCATGGTGATTGAAAAGTAACCCCCCCATTTTAAAATACTTATTAACTATAATTTTTACAAGAAATAATAAGAGGAAAACATTTGGCATGAGATTTTATTCAAAACTAGCAGTAGAGCCCGGCGTTGCCTGGGGATGTAACAGTAAGAGATAGATCAAGTATCGACCATCATAAAAACTGAAAAATAAAATTGACAAAGATTATTGTTTAAGGTTGACGGACACACATGTCTTAATTAATTAGTTTTTTTTTGTTTTTTTTGTTTTGTTTTTTTACGAATTGGTCAAACCCAAACTCAAACAAAAACATTGTTTTCAATTGTTATGAGTCTACTGATTGAATAGAATTTTATTATAAACAATTGTCTTGTAAATGGAATTTTTAAATGTAAAAATAAAGAAAAAAGTGTGCAAGACAATAAGAAACACTACCTGCCAAAAAAAAGTGAAGTTTTGTTGAAATCGGTTGAAAAACGTAGGAAATCCGATCCCATATATAAACGAACACACACACACACACACACACACACACACACACACACACACACACACACACAACCTGGGTTTTATAATAAGTATAACTCGATATGAGTTGAGTTGTCCCCCTTTCATTCTCGAAACAGCGATGCCTCTTAATTGTGTTTTCAAATTGATTTCGTGCAAAAACAATTGTGTTTTTCTAATTTTTGGCGCTGTTAGAACCACCGCAAGGTAATTTTACGTAGTCCTGAGAAGTTTTGTTGAAATCGGTTGAAAAATGTAGGAAATCCGATCCAATATATAAACGAACAGACACACACAACCTGGGTTTTATAATAAGTATGATTTAATATGAGCACCAGATTTCGCTACCAGCTTCTCGAACCGCCCAGGGATTAGATCAATTAATTTCACTAGGAACTCTTCTCGTATTGAAGACAACTTTTTGTTTTCGCCCTTCAAATTCTTCCAAAGATTTCCTTTGATATAGTAGACTTTCTCCTTTAGCCAACCCCAAAGGAAAAAAGCCCCAGAGTGTTAAGTCAGGACTCCTGACTGGCTACCCATACATGAAATAGGCAGTTACTTTTCAATCACCCTGTATACAGGTGAGCGATCTTGAGACCTCGAGTTTTTTTATAACCATTTCATACCAACAAAGCAATAAAGCCACTAAAATTGAAAGATGAAAGCCAATATAATGAAAGAAAGAGAAAACCTTAAACTTTGTATTGTCACAGGAATCCGCTTTAAGCCAGTAGTGTAGTAAACGTTTCTCGGCATTTTAAATTGGAGAAGGCGTCCGCTCACCAGGATTCCAAACCTGTGATCGATGCAAGCATTACAATAGTTTCGGGACTGTGTGAAATGTTTGCCCTTTGTCCATATTCATACGTATGTGTATGGCTTTCCTCGCATTGAGAGAGGTGGCCCGTGTAAATACTAACTTTATACGGCGTCACCTTTACATAAACCATATTTGAATGTTCACTCAAAGAAATATAATTATGGCCATTATTATTTCGAGAGGGCCATATTCGCAAAAGAAATCATTTTCCCTCTATATTTTGGCAATAACGATGTATGATTGATGCAAATCGATAACATACTATCAGCATTATCGATTACTTTTTAGCATTTGCAGTCGCAGATTAAGGACAAATAAAAATGGTTGAATTCTGATTGGCTAATGTATTCTTCGATCTGTGCACACAGCGGCATTGACGTTCCAGGAATTCGTTCAATTTCTTTGGTTAACTTTTCATTTTTTTTTTTGTCCGCTCGAAAGGACATTGGATGTCATTGATCTACAAACATGGTGATTTTGACCGAATAACATCTAATGGGATGTGATGCGGTTAGTGATGACAAGTAATTCGCGATAAAAAATAATACAAAAAAACAAAAAACAATTTAAACGTTAGAAAATTAAGTAAAAACGAGAAAAAGTAAAATGGAGAAATGAGACAATGTTCTTGAAAAAAGTATGATTTCCCGAAACATTTGAATCAAGATTTTATGAACTGATATTTAGGGGGGGGGGATAAATTGAAACTGTCCTGAATGTGACAATGATACGGTTTGTGAGTGACAAGAAAAGATGAGGCGATTTGAGGAAAACTTTTTGTCACTTCATCATCAGTAATAATTACCAGTCACTTTTCTTTAAAATGATGTTCATCTTGCACAAGGTCCAAGAACCAATCAAGGTAGACGATTACACAAGTAAGTGGCACAGTTTATGGGGTTATGTGGGGAAGATCACGTTTAACACTTAATTTGAAAATGCCAAGATTGTAGTGATCGGAAAAAACATCATTTTGGGAGTCAGTTCCAAAAGAAATCGGTTCGTGAAAAAAAGTTGCTCGAATGGAATTTAAATTTCACCAATGGAATACGGAGGCAATGAGGGTAGTTAGCTACAATGGGCGTGGCATGGTCGATCTTAGCCGTAAAAGTTAGAACTGGTGGAACTAAAGAATGGAGTTCGTCTGAACATTTTCCATGGAAATCGCCATAGAACAGCTAGAGTTTTGCAATGTTTTGTCTTTTTTTTTTGTTAAGCGTTTCACCCCAAGCAACGTGGGAAGCCACTAGCACACAAGGGGTTACAGAAATTTTGAGCAAGATCAGATAGGAGTGATAGAGGAAAGGAAGAGGAGAAGGATAGTGGATAGATCAAGGCAACTGGAGATGTCGATCGACATTACACTTGAATAGCTGGAGATTATAACTCTCAGGGAAACTGGAATAGGGAAGGGAGTTCCACAGGCGAGAGGTGCGAGAAATGAATCTATTGGAGTAGAAGAGACGGCGACATTTAGTAGTTTAGACAGTGAAAGGGTGAGAGCGGGATGCCAGCCTCGTAGGGCGCTGGAACTCATGAAGTCTGGGAACCAGCGAATGCAGCTCCTCGGAGCAATTACCATGAAAGTATTTGTAAAAAAAGACAGAGAGAGGCGACAGCGCATCTGTGAGAAAGTGACTGTAGACGAGATGCCAGAGTAGGTCCAATTATATTGCATATCCGCCTCTGGAGCCTATCAAGAACCCCGAGGCAAACAGAAGGGGTTCCAGACCATATATGGCAGCAATACTCCATGCAAGGGCGAATTGTTGATTTGTAGATCAGGAGGATCGATGTGAGAAAGGGATTGTAAGCTGGAAAATAATTCATCACCCACAAGGATGTGGAGATGCTTTTGGGCACTATCGTAACTGGAAAGTGAAGACTGGGCAGCTCCTGTCCATCTATTGCGGTATTACTCCACTTTCGGTCTGATCTGGCTCTTCTAGTGCTAGGGGAGATATCACGAGGAGTCAGGTTATTTCCTGGAGCGGTGCAGAGAACCGACAATTTTTCCAGCATCTTTGGATTGTACGTATGAGTTCCACTTGATGTCTGGTTTGAGTTTAAGTCCCAAGAGACACTCAGGGCATGAGGCCTCCCTGCGGCAACAATCTTCTGGTAAAGTTCTTGGCCCGCTTGGTAATCATGGAACGTTGTTGTGAATATGAAAATACAGAAATTAATAATAATAATAATAATAATAAATGCCCTGCTGCTACATGGCGAAAAAAATGTGAAAAACATTATTAAGGAGAGAGGACAATAAAAGAACAGGAATTAAGAAGACAGAAGATAACGATTGAGATTGCATTTAAATTTTTGAAGATCAAAGTTGACTGGAAAGCAAGAAACCGGAAGAGAGTTCCACAAGTGACAAGTGTGATAGAAGAAACTGTTAGCATAGAACTTGCGGTTACATCTAGCAACTTCATCTGTAAAATGATGAGACCTAGCTGCCAATCTAGTACTGCTCTTAAATTCATAAAGTATAGGAATCATAGAGAAAATTTAATCAGAAAAATTACCAGGAAAGTATTTCTAGAAAAGACTGAGGGAAGCTACATTGCAGCAGTGGGAATGTGACCGAAGCCTAGATGCCAGATCAGGGCCAATAATATTGCAGATTCTTTAGATTTTATCAAAAATCTCTAAATATATAGCGAGTGCACCAGATCAGATGTGCCAGCAATATTCTAAGTACGGGTGAATATACTTATAAATATGTAAAATAGATTTCGGAGAGAAAGATTGTCTAGCTAAACACAGTGCACCAACATTGTCAGCAGCTGACCTGGCAATAGATTCAATATACTCTTTCCACTTCTTGTATGAGGAAAGAGAGGTTGGAGAATTCGACACTCACAGGATATATAGAAGGCAACGAGCTTGTGTAAATTGGTAGGAGAACAGGGACTGGGAGAGTAAGTGAAAATGCAAACCTTGGTAATAGATGCAAAGGATAGGAAGTTGTGGTCCAGCCACAAGAGCCCACGTCCCGAAGAAGAAAAAGTAGAAAAAAAAGAAGACCGAGAAGAAGAAGAAGAAGAAGAACGAGAAGTAGTAGTAGTAGAAGAAGAAGGAGGAAAAAAAGAATGGAGAAGGAGAAGAACGAGAAGTAGTAGTTGTTGTAGTAGTAGGAGTAGAAGAAGAACGAGAAGAAGAAGAAGAAGAAGAAGAAGGGCGAGAAGAAGAACGAGAAGAAGAAGAAGAAGAAGAAAAAGAAGGGCGAGAAGAAGAACGAGAAGAAGAAGAAGAAGGGCGAGAAGAAGGGCGAGAAGAAGAGTGAGAAGAAGAAGAAGAAAAAGAAGAAGGGCGAGAAGAAGAACGAGAAGAAGAAGAAGAAAAGAAGAAGAAGAAGAAGAGCGAGAAGAAGAGTGAGAAGAAGAAGAAGAAGAAGAAGGGCGAGAAGAAGAAGAGGAAGAAGAAGAACGAGAAGAAGAAGTAGTAGTATCAGTAGTAGTAGAACAAGAACAAGAAGAAGGAAAGAAGAAGAACGAGAAAAAGAAGAAGGAAGACGAGAAGAAGAAAGAGAAGAAGAAAGAGAAGAAGAAGAAGAAAGTCAAGAAGAAGAAGAAGAAGGTCAAGAAGAAGAAGAAGAACGAGAAGATGAAGAAGAAGAAGAAGAAGGGCGAGAAGAAGAACGAGAAGAAGAAGAAGGAGGCGGAGAAGCAGAACGAGAAGAAGAAGAAGAAGAAGAAGAAGAGCGAGAAGAAGAAGAAGGGCGAGAAGAAGAACGAGAAGCAGCAGCAGCAGCAGAAGAAGAAGGAGAAGAACGAGAAGAAGAAGAAGGAAAGAAGAAGAAGAAGCGCGAGAAGGAGAAAGTATACATTTTCTACACAGTAAATATTGTATATTTCATTTTAACGTACAATGATATTCGATATTGTCATTTCTTTCGATCATGGACGATCATGTCTCT
The DNA here is from genome assembly GCA_903632075.3 of Acanthosepion pharaonis. NCBI lineage: Eukaryota > Metazoa > Mollusca > Cephalopoda > Sepiida > Sepiidae > Acanthosepion > Acanthosepion pharaonis. The sequence goes on along the minus strand of CAHIKZ030005454.1, from coordinate 811,815 downwards.
CCACGACGTTCTATCCTTTGTAAATTATACGCAATGTTTGTCCTTTTAGTATAACTCCTGGTCCCTATTCTGCGATTCATTTATACAAACAAATTAGCTGAGGCACTCGTTGTTTCCTTATGCCAAACTTGCCTTCAGTGTGTCCAGTAACTATTAAATTCAAGCCTTCATTCCTCACGATGTGTCCTCGAACTGACAAGTGTGTCTTTCTAATTTTAATTATGCGTCCTTTTTCTTTCCTTTTTCCTTTAAACTTCCTCTTTGATCAAATGTTTTGTCCATGGTATTCTCGGCATCTCTGTTGCCTCAAATTGACTCTTCATCTGATAGAAAGCTGTCCCGCATTCACTATCAAATTGGAGGACTTATATTACATTTCAGTCTTATGCTTGGTTTTAAGGAATATTTTTGTTTCTTTTCTCAAACTGTGTTTGGTTGTCAAAGAATTTTTCTTTCTAACAAAATGGCCAACAGACAGTGTTACATGAATTTTTAATCAAATTCACTTTGATTTGATGTTTTCATTTGACCGATCTGGTTTGAGGTGATTCATTTAAAATATCGATAATTGTCACTGATTTGTGTCGCTTGCTAACATTACCAATAGATCGATTTTCATTAAAACTTCAAATTTACTTACAAATATGATCGATCGACATTTTAAGTTCACAAATGATCATTTGTCGTTTTTATCTTAATTGGCTACGAACTTTTTAATTAAAACTTGTATATTTTTTTTTCTATCCATCTGTGTCTTTAAGGAGATACGTCTAAGTTACGCCAGAACAAAAGTGGATTTTCGCATCGGGGAAATAAAGTTTGCTGGCGAAAAGTCAAGAGACGTTGTCGTTTCCGGAAAAGAAAAAAAAGTGCCAATTCTCTGGCGTCATGACGCTGACATACACTCATTAGGGCGATTCTCATAAATAAAAAGAAAATTTTAAACTGACACCTCGATTTCTAAATTGAATATAATATAGTTGCATTATAGTTATTTCGACAAGGGCGGTATCACAGCTTTTACAAAGCCTTTCTTCATCTCTTATAGTTAAAGTAAGCACACGTGGAAACCACAGACTTTATAAATTTGACCTGACGAGGATCTGAACTTTGCTTTAGCCGGTACACTGTTTTACAAATACACTAATAAACTAGACCAGAATTTGAACTCGGTTGTCCGGTTCCATTTCTCGTGCAAGTAACTGTTTTACTACCTGTTTCCTTGTGTCGAACGCGCGTCAGTACAGATGCAAATGAGGCCAAGGGTGCGCATGCGGATATATCTGTCAAAACCAGTTACATCCGGAGTTTTCCCGTTAGCAGCGGGACAGCTTGGCATGTCTAGATACAGGCTTCTCTGCAACTTGTCGAGATCCGGATTTGTGCTAGAGTCTTTTGTCAATAAAAGCGACAGGAAAACCAACAGCGGGCAAGACTCTGTGTCTTGTGAAATGGGTCTTGTGGGTATTTCGTTCCTAATCTTGCTATGCCTTCTGAGGGGGAGTCATTTTGTTACCACACGTCTCATTTTCTTTTCTCTGCCTATTACCCTCGTAGCGACTGTGAGAGCTATCGCTCGGGCGTTTCCCTAACCTCAATAGACCCTTGCCGTATTTGATCATCATCATCATCATCTTCTTCTTTTTCTTCTTCTTTTTCTTCTTCTTCTTCTTGCCATGTCTTTCAGGACCCTGGCGATAATAGCTCCCGGCAACTTCATACCGATCAGGGGCAGGAAGGTTTTGAGGAGCGTGTAACGCCCTCTTAATTACTGTTGTTCCCAGGTTCACCTAGACCCGGGGTGGTAGCACCTGTTCGGGTCCCAGCTATGGGCAAAAAAATACCAGCAATACATTTTTGAAAAAAATGTATCAAAAAAAAAAAAAAAAAAAAAAAAGTAATCACAAAATAAAATTTCGGCAATACATGACCCATAAGGTGTTGATATGTCGTTAAATAAATGAATCAAATCAAACTATCCTTCGGAGCTCTTAGCAATTTTTGTCTTTTTACTACACACCCGCTTTTCTGCCATCCATTTTCACAAGCTTGTTAAGTAGGTTACTCGCAGCTTTCTTCCGTTCCGTTTGCCATGATATTTATCCTGTGAGCATTAATTTTTCCAGATCTTCTTTTCTCATTACGCGTCCCATAAATTTCAACTACCTTTTATCTGATTGTTGTGCATGATTTAATTTTTAGTCACCGTTTTCCTTAAAATGTCCTACATAGCTTTAAAAGTAAGTCTTTCTTACTAATTTACGCTAGTCCCAGAGAGTCCATTGCAGATTACCTGATGCTTCGGTTTTATTCTTCATCATAGGTATTTCGACTTGAAGGTCCACTGCAAATCATTATGATTTCTCATCTTTAAAATGGTTGCCTGTCTGCTGAGGCATATTTTCCTTCAACTCTGATGGGTGGAACTTAATCACAGTTCTAAGTTTGAATTTTTGGTTGCCAACTAGGACTGTATGCGCTGCTATGTAACCAACAGCACAATGGGAGGAAGAAAAAATGGCTTCCCACGGTTATTTGTGCGAAAGTAAATACTATAATCGTGACCGGAATTCGAACCCGGTTCGTCAAGATCTTGTCCCGAACCTCTAATCATTCCCCCAGTGATCAATTCTTAACTATTGTGAATCCAATACTTTCTTCCTAGTTTTCAATACATTACTTAAGTAAAATCCGATATAATAGCTCTATTGTATCTGTGACGTTTGCCTTTATTCCAGACCACTGACAATGCTTTTTTTTCTGATTTTAAATGAATTTTTCCAGTAAAATAATAATAATAATAATAATAACTAATTTTAACCCGTGATAATTTCACGGTTTTCCAATTTGAATTTTCTCATGAATCTTAATTCTTCAGTTAATGATTGAATTAGCTCATGGCGAGTTCTACGACAATAAAATATCCGTAGAAATTCCCCTATCGCATCGTTAAATATTTGAGCTTAACAACTTTAACAAAATTAGAAAGACCCGTGATAATTTCATGGTTTTCCTATTTGAATTTTCTGATGAATCTTAATTCTTCAGTTGATGATTGAATAAGCTCATGGCGACTTCTACGACAATAAAATATCCGTAGAAATTTCTCATGGAGCATCACTAAATATTTCAGCCTAACAACTTTAACAAAATATTGCAATACTAATTATAAATATGAATGTTGGTTGTTATTTTAAGAAGTAAGGGGATACAAATGAAAAGATTTGAAATTGACAACTTTTTCCATTTCACTGAAGCAGACGTTAAACACATCTTTCTTTCTTTCTTTCTTTCTTTCTTTCTTTCATTTTCTCACTGAAACCAAGTAGTGTCTTTTCCCATTGTGGCACCCTGCATTATTAGAAAACTGAAAAGAGATATTCATAAATATATGATTTATTTTTTATTCGGTTTGTTAACCAGTTGATAGTTATTTAGAGACGAAGAATAATTGAGTTTTGAGAATAATTCTCTAATTGTATTTAGGCGATCCGAAAGAAAGAAAAAGAAAAAAAAATAATAAAAAGAAAGAGAAATAGATAGTACAAAACCCGGTCATAAGCAAAAACACGCGTAAAACTAACACAAAACAGGTGTCAAAAGATATCCAGGTCAAAGTACCTGACCGAAATCCACGGAAAATAGAAATTGTTATATTTGGTTGAAGGAATAGAGTTTAGAAATAATGATACGAGACGGGGTAGTGAGCGAATAGGCACACGCGCGATTGATGCATAACAGATGTCGGTCAAGCACCTGACCTACTTTCGTGTCCGCGGAGTATGGGAGATTATTATCAATTTGGTTGAAGAAATAAGATTTTAGGGACAATGAAAAAATATTAATAGGTAACGAACGAAAAGGGGTGTCATTGAGTTGATAAGTAACCGCTGGGAAATGTATACGAAAACAAAACATTGGTACACGAACCCTGACCAGTTCTAGAGTTGAAGATAAGAACCACCCACGATGATGAGTGAAGAATATTTTCAATTTAGATAATTAAGATTTTGTTAACAGGCCCGAGCGAAAGAAAGAGGTGAAATATTTGTTTTAGCTCGCGGAAGACGCCGACGAGTCGGAAAAAGTCTTTCCTGGAAATCACATCTAATTAGCGGCGGGCTGTTTTGACAAATACCACGTATACGAAAAAGACAATTTAAATTTTGTTTTTTTTGGCACGGTGTTTCTTCCCCCCAGAACAAAGCCACGGATTGTCCACGCCCGATTGGAGACGTCACGAAGGAAGGAGGGAAGATACCGACCAGAGTCTCATTAGCCGAGGGCAGTCACATGATACATGAGGGAGGAGGAGAGACGCCCGACCAGGGTCTCATTGGCCGAGAGCGGTCACGTGATGTGCAAGGGAAGAGGAAAGACGCTCGACCAGGACCCCATTGGTCGAGAGCGGTCACCTGACATACGAGAGACCAGGGGAAGCGGGTATGCGCCTCCCCCCCAGAGGCACTGTAAGGAAGTAGGAGTGAAAGTAAGAGCGATAATGGGAAATCAGAAATAATGCGACTTTTGGAATTATCAAGAAAACCCTGGCGCCGACAGACCCACCCCAGTTTGTTACGGCGTCAATAAAAGCAGGACCCCAATCGACAGAAGAGTTGCAGGCCGGACAGACAGAAGAGTTGCAGGCCGGACAGACAGAACAGTTGCAGGCCGGACAGGCAGAAGAGTTGCAGGGCGGACGGCGAGACAGTTGCAGACCGGACAGGCAGAGAAGTTGCAGTTGGAGTTGAGTTTGCGCCTCAGACGAAGAAGAAGTTAACTTGCAGTTGCGCCTAGAAGAAGTTGAAATCAAACCAAGCCTAAGAATAGAAATTCGCCCAACTCAAGTCGAAGTGAATAAATTCGTCCACCCGAAGCAGAAGAGAAGAAATTAATTCGCGCACTGACGGCGAGGGAAATCATCCGTGAACGACTGGTAGAGATCAGCGCCCAGTGTCGATACAAACCACACCCCGAAATGCAAATTTCTAGAGAACAAGCAACTCGAAGTCTTAAAGTTGTATGGTAGAAGCTTGGTGCCACAGTCCATAAAACGGGTCGGGAGGTAGGAACAATTTTGTGTAACGAACATTTGGATATAAAAAACCCAACCACGCCTTTTTTTTCAATAATTTTGACCTTGTGAGTTTTTCTTTTTCTTGTGTGTTACCACCCCGTTGAACTTAGCTTTATATTACGGCCCCAATCCCTGTTTGATCCCGTCTGTCTAAGATCTAATCACAACGTGGGTAGGCAGACCGGAGATCAGTGCAGTTACCCTAGTAACCAGGCGTTGGAGGCGATGTGGGGAACGGCGAGGCTGGTATTCATCTAACCAAAGGGTTAGAACGTCACACTTGGAGCAGCGAGGAGCGAACAGCTGACGCCGCGGCAGGGACGTCACAACTGGTGCTGTCCGTGACCAGGATATCAGAGCCTGGAGAGCACGCGACGTCACAACTGGTGCCGCGAACGAGATCGAACGACACAGTCGACGCTGCGACCAGGGGGGGGGGGGCGACGTCACACCATCTTTACACGTGATCAAAACGGAATAGTCCATTATTTATTAGATATTGGCAGGACGTAACGGTCGTGAGAAATAACGAAGAGTGGAACAAGCCCAACTATAATAGGATGGCCACTCATATCCAACTATGCCTGTCTACTAGTGCATCTAGCCAGTTCCTTTTGCAGAGGCCTGCTCAAACACATTTAGCTTTGTTTAACACCAACAGAGTGCAACTGTGGTTTATGTTGCAACTATACTGAGCAGACCTTAGTTACAGTTTCTGGGAGTGAGCACATTATCTGGCCTGATCAAGTCTGAACAAAGTTAGTACGCTCGAAAACCTCGGTGACTTGTGACTTCGTGCTAACAGTTTTGTCTAATCAATTTCACTCACAAGACGTGGATTAACCAGTAGTATGGTTGGAAAATAAGTTGGCAATGAATTACATTAACTACCAACCTTCCCTCTGTATTGTAATAAGGCTGAGGCTGCCGCTGGTTTGAAATCCCCGGGGTGAGGCGTCTCTGATAACTTTAAGAGAAAGAGAGAACAGATAATTTTGTATTTACTCCTCATACATCCAACCAAGGAGACAGGATATGGTACAAGACCGATTTAAAGTGGGGAGCTCAAACACGTGCACAATCAACTAAGAAAAAAAATTGCCCAGTTCCTGCAACTAACATCGTTTTGGCATTGATATTATATCGACCGACTCTGTCTGGTGTAATGAAGGAGGTGCTGCAGCAGGGTTGGAATCCCCGGAACCAGGCATGCCTCACTTATTTGTTGTGTTGTGCACGAAAACAGATACACGATTGAGATATAAAATGTAGTCCACCTGAAGACAGATACTACACTTTATTCCAGGCTCGAAAGTCAAAGGAAGAGGACTGTTTTGATCATTGCGTCTTTCTTGGTTAGAAATGTTTTAGGGTTAATGTCTTTTCGATGAAGTTGACATACGTTTAGTTGGTATTACGTCCTCAGTCACTTTCTCACAGACGTGAAACGTCTTCCCTCTGTCTTTTCTACAAATATTTTAATGGCAGCTGCTCTGACGAGCCTTTTTCCTGGGTGCCCCGACTATATGAATTTAAGAGTGCTGTTAGTGTGGCATCTAGATCCCAACCATTCACTGTTGAAATAGTTAAATGCAACCACCATTTCTACCCCCAAAGCTTCTTTTCTAACTCTTCCCTACTGCGGAACTCCCTTCCTCTTCCTTGCTTCTCTGATAAATACAATCTTTATAAATTTGAATGAAACGTCAATCGCTATCTTCTGTTGCCTTGATTTCCGTTCATCTTTTATCCTCTCCTCAATCCTCACTATTAATATTCTTTTCTCTCACTTTCACTCTCTATACACCCCCGCGTGGTGCTAGTGGCTCTCCCGCCTTGCTTCGGCGAAATGATTAAAAAAATATAAAATAAAGATAAAGTGTATAATATTGTACCAAATCCCTATTAAAGATAACATTAAGTCTGCTTTTGATTTACGAGGTGGTGCTGAAAATTTCTCAGCTCATCTAAGAAGGGAATGCAGTAGAGCCATTAAACACCAACGCTATTTTACACGTTTACTCCGCACACGTGGCACAATTTTGTCAAGTTTATCTTTTCTGAAATGAGGTATTGTAACTATTTTACACTATTTACATTGTTTGGATTGTTGTCCACCATCTTTATTGTCATATTTATGACATTTCAGCCATTGTATGCTCCGGCCTTCTTCAGGATATGTCTATATTTCTGAGATGAGGTATTGTAACTGTTTTACACTATTTATATTGTTAGGACTGTTGTGATCATCTGCATTGTCATATTCAGAACTTTTCAGCCGTTTTCAAAAAGAAATAGCCCAGTGGATAAAAGCGTTGGTGGAATCCAGTGACTTGACCCAAAGTGTTGTGAGTTCAGTACCTGGCTACAACAAAGGTGGACAAAAACTTAGAAAGATGAGTTAAAAGAAGATAACTGCGAGGCATCTGGAAGAGGCATGATACGCGGAACTAGAAAAATCTACCCCGGTGGACGAAATAAAGATTTCGGCTTGAAATTTCAATCACCTGAAGAAGGTCGGAGCGTAAAGAGGCTGAAACATCGTGGCAACAGTCCGAATAATGTAAATAGTGTAAATACTTATGTCTGAAATATCACATAGTAAATATTGCATTTTAATTACGTCATTTCTCACAGTGTATTAACCTTTGGTTATGAATTGTTGAGTTATTTTGAGCCGAGAAAGACTTGGCTGTATGCGACAAAGTATGGTGACGCTTGTATAGTGGCGTAGCTAGAGTAAACGTAACCCGGGGCGGTCCGCTCAAATGTCACCCCAATGACACCGATTCACCCTATGCTGAATGGTTAGCTGTAGCTAAATTTTCATACATGCTCTACCTCTACTCTACTGACCGGTACGTTACTGTTTACATGTATGATCCAAGACAAAATCCAATATCATAAAATAATCAGTTCAAATCAAAAGATTTTAAAAATGCAACTGTTCACTTTCAGAACAACTATATACAAAACACGGCAATACACAAAAGAATGACATTCGATACTATGGTCTTAGAATGAATGTTTTCTTATTTTCATTGTGGCAAACTGGTCAATGACATCGTCAAAATCTGTTTGTCTTGTAAGCTCGTTTTCAATGGACAGCACAGCCAGATCCGACAGTCTCGACTGGCTCATGGTTGACGTAATTTTCTGTTACTAATTTTCCGGTGTCCAATTTTCCGTTGCATCATTTTCTGGGTACCATTTAATTATCAATGATGTTTGAAAGTATTTTTCTTGACAAAAATGTTCTATTTAATTTTTAAGCATTTTTCGGAACATTGTAAACCAACTGCATTCTTTTAAAAGGTTATCTAGAGAATTTATGCAAAGTTTATTTTTTTGTTTTTCCTTATACAAGTAAAATAAATTTACATCGTATTTTGATGTTATTATGATTTTAGTTTTAGTCATAATTTAAAAACAATAAATATTTATCATTAGTACCAATAATAGAAAATTAAGTTAAAAATTTAAAAGAATCGTTTTTGTAATCGAAAAATAGGCACAAATTTTTCCGATTCCGATACCGTTTCCGGTACCCCCAAAAGTTCCGATTTTTCCGATTCTCGATTCCGATTAATCGTCTCAACACTAGTAGATATATTCAAAAGTATATCGCTCACTCAATGGAAAATTGTATCTCAGCGAATTGATACACAGGCAAGACTGAAATTGTTGCACTTTTGGCTTCGTATTTCGCTTTCTTGTTATTAATGATGCAGAGTTAAAACACCATATCATCCGATAAAATGTTACAACAATGTCTCATGTTAGTAACCAAGATTGTAGCAACTGAAACACAAGAAAGCTGAAAACATTGCTATTTGTCCTACTCACAAATTTCCCGACAATTTATTAGAAAATTTCTGACGAGGGCACAAAACTGGGGGGTCATAAATTATTTCTGGGGGGTCATATGCCCGCCTGCGAAACCCTGTGTTTCCATCACTGTTTTCAGACTATTTTTGGCATCTTAGCCTGGTTGAAAAATTTTGTTGGGGTTGACATTGTGTCACCCCTTCTGTGCTGGCACCCGGGGCGGTCCGCCCCCCTCGCCCCCACTAGCTACGCCACTGCGCTTTTATTCATCATCTGCTGCGTATAAGTGACAACTTATGACTTCATCAAGCGTCAATTGGATAAAAAGCAAACGTCGAATGGTTTTTTATGTTTTCATTGCAGGCGAAACTTAAGGGAGATCACAGTGAATTCGACACACTCGTTGGACGGGACAAATTCTATACGGAATACGAAGTGAAAGTGCAGGCATTTAATAATCATGGAACAGGTCCAAATTCATCGATCGTAGCAATTTATTCCGCTGAGGATTGTAAGTATTGTACAAAAATTGCACATTATTCAATTTAAAGAACGTCATATAAGTTATATATATATATATATATATATATATATCCGACAACATTCATATTTATCTCACTTAAACCGTCTTCAACTCACCTCTCTAAAACTTCTCTCTGTTAAGTTTTAATCTCCCACCTCCTCTCGTCTGTTACCCCTCTCTTTAGTTCTAACATTCATCCCACACTCTCATATTTACACTCCCTCTAAATTCTGTTTTTATTTCCGGAGTTGTTTTTTCTGTTTTTTTTTTGAATTTGTAGGTCTGATGAATTGGATCGTATTTACGATTCCAATGGAATAAATTATGACCATGGAATATTAGTGTTTAAGCCTTTTTATTATATCCTTACTCTGTCCTGGACATTGAGTTCTACCTGGATTCTATCCTCTTGGAATTTTTTATTCAAAAAATATACATCTATGTGTATGCACCTATGTATATATATTTATATATTTTGCATATTTATGTCTATATTTACCACTAATATTATCTATCTATCTATCTATCTATCTATCTATCTATCTATCTATCTATCTATCTCTCTCTCCCTCTCTCTCTCTCTCTCTCTCTATATATATATATATATATAGTTGTATATTTAGGCAGCAATCCTTCCTTTATGCATGTTTCATTAAAAACGACAGACACGGTACTACGGTTAAGCTTTTTATTTAATTTTTCTTGTGTTCTGACAAGAGCTTTCTTTTCTGGACAAAAGCTGTGTAAAAACTCTCCAAATGTTTTATATTTCCGAGCGCTTTCGGTTATACCTTTAGCCATTATCAAGGATGATTCGATTTTTCAGCTTAATTGAGTGTGTGCGTTTTGTGTATGTCTTAGTGTGTGGTAGGGATGTTTTTAATTTCTGAATACGGTTAGCACATTGTGGCCTTGTTCGTAGTTAATATTGTTAAGAGTTGGCTTTTTCTTTTTTATTATTAAAGCTTCCATTATTTTAAATCTTTTTTTTGCAGATGGATGCAGTTAATATATTTGTGCTTTCTACTAGTTTGTTTCTAATGGAGTCTGGTAAATTTGTGTGTGTGTTTAAATGGGTTCTAATGGAGCTGTGATCAGATAGGTGTAACGTAAGACATAAAACATTTGTACACTTCTTACACACCCTTTGTCCAGAAAAGAAAGCTCTTGTTAGAACACAAGAAAAATTAAATAAAAAGCTTAACCGTAGTACCTTGTCTGTCGTTTTTAATGAAACATGCACACGCACACACACACACACACACACACACACACACACACACACACATATATATATATTCATATATGTTTCATTAAATAATATAGACAAGTGTTGTCTATTTATTTTATGTAAATTCTTTTCATAATGTCTGATAAGCTTAATAACATTATCATTAAACGAAGAAAGAAAATCACAATATTGATCCATATTTTTTAATCCAATCTAAGCTTTCGGCTGACATAAGATGACAAATTACAGTACAATATATTATGCATTACACGGACAAGAAAGTGATGATTTCTGTCTGTTATTGTTTACATGGATGATTTCCAAGCAACGATAAACACGTGCATATAAGACGCTGGAAGCGAAAATCACACCGCAGCTCATGACGTCACACATGACCACGCGAGAGTGAATTCGAGAATATTAAATATGGGAAGCCGTTGGTATAAACCAATGGCTTCTGTTACCAATTATAGACATTTAAGAATTTAATGTCTGTCTAGTGTCAGTTCTAATGTCTTCACCTTTTGCAGTTAGCCAGCGCAGCGGAGTGTTACTTCATTCTAATCTATGGCTGATCGCTTTACGCATGTATTCTTTGTATTAGATAGATATAAGTTAGATTCTTTAAGACTGGATTCAAAGATGGTGATGTAATATAATGATTTAGGCGTATGTTTATAGTTGCTGATAATGTTATTATTAAGTTTTCGATGTTTTTCTCCTGAAAAAATTATGTTTTTGCTTTTAATTAGGGTTGCATGAATGAAATCAAAGTTATGTCCAGCATCGTTTCGATGCAAAACGAGAGTTAGATCTTTTGTCTAAGCGCACGTCTCTCTTGTGTTCGGAGATGCGGACTTTTAGATCACATGATTTCTACCCTGTACAAAATTTATTTGATAAATCCCGGCTTTTGAATCTGTGTTGGAGTTATTTTTCTTCCTAATTGTGTCTCCGATTGTCTTGGAGGTGGTGGTAATGTTCCTAGAATTAGGGATAAATTGTTTGCGAATTTAGTAGAAAGAGTGTTGGAGGTCAGGTTTATGAATTTTGTATAATTTTTCTTAGAAGTGTTACTGGTGATGTCTGTGTTTTTTTTTTTTTTGGCTTTGTGAATTTTGTAAGCTCGTTTTTAGCGTTGAGGATAAAACGTTGCACGTAGTGAAGACACATAACATAAATAAATAAAATATGTGCTTCTCCGACAGGAATCGAACCTGTAAACCTCATGGAAACCATCATTTGATCTGACATGTTTTACTCTACTTATTTTCCTCCGAGTCTTTAAAATTTGTGTTTTTGAAATATTTCTTTTTAAAACATCCAAGATGGCTTCTAAGAAGAAATCGTCTTTGTCTACTGCTCAACCCGACAAGAAGGAAAGAAAGTCCATTGATCTCAATACAAAAATGACAATACGAAGAAGGAATGAAAGTGAATGTGACCTGAAGTTATCACACTCTGCGGTATCGACGATTTTGAAGGACAGAGAAAGAATTTGTAAAACCGTGAAAGATTATGCACCTATTCCAACAACAGTTGTGGCGTAGAAACGGACCGGACCCAAAGAAAGATAAATTTTGCTAAATTAATTACAAACCGACTTACGACCAGATCGATTTGTCTGTTGAAAACAATCGTAGGCGTAAGTTGACGACAACCTGTATATATAATAGCCAAATCCTAGCTGCAATGCTTAGGTTAAATCTTGACAACTAACAACTACCTTTTTCCTGATTTCCAATGCATTTCTTTACTGGAAAACATTGGCATTCATTTATAATGTACTTATAACAGCTCCACCATATCAAACTCCACATTGCCTTCATTCCTGACAGCAAACTACCATTTTCTTCCTCACCTCCAATCTGTGGTTGACTGGGGCATGAAAATGGCTTGTAAACTTCAAAGCCTCCAAAACTAAACTGCTCTCCTTTACCCATCACAGAGAAACCTCCCTGCCTCTCATCAGAATGGCTGATTCCTAACTCCATGAGATCGCCTCGTTACTCCTGCTTGGTCTCACGCTGTCCGCTGATAGGAGGTGGAACAAATACATAAACTCAATTGCTTTATCTACCGCATGGAAAGTTCATTCACTGTGTCGTGGCCGAAAGTTTTTCTCGTCTGAGTACATCCTTCAAATCAATAAATCAATCATTCATCCTTGCATGGAATATTGCTGCCATATATGGCCTGATGCATCAGCTGTAAGTCTCGAGGTCCTCGACTAAATTCAGAGACAGATATGCAATGTAATAGGTCCTGATCTGGCATCTAGTCTAAAGTCGATTTCTCACAGACGTACCGTGGTTTCCATTTGTCTCATCTGTAAGTATTTTCACGGCAACTGTTCCGACGAGTTGCTTTCGCTGGTTTCAAGACTGCATGAATTTAAGCGTGCTACTTGGTTGGCACTTCGGTCCCAGCCTTTCACTGTCAAAACAGTTAAATGTAGTCGTCTCTTCTACTCAAACAGCTTCTTCTCTCGCTTTTCCTGTCTGTGGAATTCTTTTCTTTTTACTTGCTTTCCTGATAACTATAATCTTCAAATATTCAAATGTAATGTCAATCGACATTTTCTGATACTTAGATCTTGTTCCTCGTCCTTCTCTTTATCCTCTCCCCAAACACACTTCTTTACTCTTGTTCTCTACTCTCTGTAACCCCTTGTGTGCTACTGGAACTCCCGCATTGTTTGGGGTGAAATGATTAAAAAGTTTCCCTTTATATATAAAAAAAAATCATTAGCAAAAAATTTACATCATAGATTTAATAATACTATTCTCTCAATGTCGCCTGACAACTGACAATCTAATTTAATGGATTTCTATAGTAAAAACCTATTCTGTCAGTAACTGGTCCTGAGTATGACGATAAACTGCATCTGGCAGCAAGGCTTCTGAGATGTTTTGTGGAGCGTGGAACGACCTCTTGATTGTTGTGGATATGGGAAAAAAAAGATGCGAGCTGGTGGCAATTACTAGAGTGCCAGCTATGTGCAAATAGCAACCCCCAAAATAAGACAAAAACTTATGAAATTATAAAAATACATTTTTATAGTAAAAACACCAGTAATACATTTTTATATAACAATACTAACTATACTTATTTATAGCATAATGATTTTAGCTGTAGTTGAAGGCATACAATTGCATTCCAAATATTTAGATTATAACCGATAGAGATTGAGATGCCGCTAAACAACTGTCAGTAAACTTGCCTTCATTAATGCTGACTGATAATCCCATTCTTTCATATTTTAAATATTTACTTTGTATATTTAAATAGTGTTTGCAATATAGTCATTCCCTTAACGCAATGTTTCTTGTTTCAGTGCCCGTACTCGCACCAAATGGGGTTTCAGGTTACGGTTATAATGAATCGGCCATTATGGTCACGTGGAATCCAATGGATGACAAAAGGGAAACAATTCGTGGCAAAATTCTTGGATACATCGTGAGTGAATTATTTGAATCCAGTATTGTTTTTTCCATTTAAAAACCTGAACCTCATTGACTTTGATTTGTTTAAAGTTTTTAATTAAAATTTTGAATTTCATCAAATATCTTCAAGTAGAGCGCGTGAAGATTATTTTTTAAAATTTTTTTTGACATCAAAAAATATAAAGCTAAGATTGAATGTAATATTTTCAAGGTGGCAAGAAAATGTAAATCTAATTGCGTATATCTATCTACCTCACTCTATTCATTATCTATCTATATATAGTGATTTTCTGAGCGTAGCTCAGATGCGGCACAAGGCCGAAAGTATGGGGCACCCAGTGAGGATCGAACATATATATGAACATATATATATATATATGTTCATATATATGTTCAATCTGTTTCTTTTTATCTATCTATCTATCTCCATCTGTTCATATCTATCTATCTATCTCTGTTCAGTCTGTTGGGGTGACAAGGGTACGCCGGCATCATCTCGGAGCCAGAATCTCTTCCTGCTTCCCCTACAGAAGTAACTCCTTCGGCATGGGCAAGGGAAAGGCCCCCACAAAAAGGGCCAGAATATTTCAAAAATTTAAAAGAGACATTTGATCGATATGTTAATGGAAATGAATTATTACCGGTGTCTTCTGTATTGGACACGGTGAATCCAAGGACAATCTTGTTCGTAACAACGGACCCCAAGACTCAGAAACTAAATATTGTGACTAGGGAAGTGATGGAGGAGGCTCTGAAAATCTTCAAATTGCAGCCCAAATTCTAGCAAGAAGTAAGTCAATGTGGGATATTTTATTGCCGACAGAAGAGAAAGCCAAATCACTGGCAGGCTGTATTCTAACTACTTTGACAGTCAGGCTTCAGACTGAATATATGGGGACGAGAAAGGCAAAGGTGACTCTACATAGGGTGCCACTCTACATATCTGAAGACCATATTGGGTTTTTCTTTTCTAAATATGGGGACGTCTCCGACGTCTGCCCTATTAAATGTAAGGCCGGAATTGCCAGAGGAGATGTTGAAATCTCAATTACATTAAATCAAAATCAATTTAAGGAAATATCCAACACGTTAATGTGTGTGGGTAGACTTATCTATGTCGTTGTGGAAGGTCGTCGGCCACTTTGTTGGGCTTGTGGGACTGCGGGGCATTTGTCGAAGGCTTGCCCGGGACGAAATCCTACCCCACAAACCAAAAAGAAAAATGAAGCAGCAACTTCACAGACAACAACACAGAGAATCCAGAAACCTGGAGAGTGAACGTCAAGAAGGGAACGAAAAGTACTACCACTTCCCTTCAGCAGCGAAATGAGTGTTCTCAACCAGAGCCCAAGGACCAGCAAGAAAGGGAATTAGAAATGCAGGAGATGCCCCCACCTCGGTCGTCTTCACTGAAAAGAGGGAAAGAGGAAGCAGAAGAAGAAGAAGAAGAAGAAGAAAAGGTGGAAAAATAAAGAAAAAACACAAGCAAGCTGAAGCCAACAAAGACTCTGCCAAAACCAAGGCTCAATCAATCCCGGCTTCGCCAGTCAAGAATCCTGAAGAAAGTACCACAGGAAGTCTTCCTTCTTCCCCTCTGAAAGCCCCACTGTCCCCCATTCGCAATACACCTCCTCATCAAACACCCCCTCCTAATACCACTCCAGCCGATGATATCTCATCTTCTCCTAACACCCCACTTTCCAAATCACCAAAGGCCAGCACATCCCAGCAGAGTTCTTCTTCTCGTAAGAAATTCCCGAGTGGGGTAATGTCTTGCTGTGTGGACAAGCAGTCAATAGAAGCGGGCATATCGAAGCAAAAAAGAGCTTTGTTGAAGCCCTTGTTAAAGATGGCGTCAGTAGACGGACTTGCTACAGATGATCCCCGAAATTTCCCCAAGGTCGCTGGCGTAATAAGATGGATAAAGAGCACAGGCCTAAATCTAATAGCATGGAAACACCTTCACGAGGTGAAGGTTGTCTTTCCGGAGATCCGTATAGCGGAAATAAGAACCCCGGAACTGAGAAAACTATAGAAATTTTGTGCAGGGAGGGTCCCAGTAATCCTCGATCCATCATTATACAGGACATTAAAGCTAACGTGCCTATCGGACGTTGTCGGTATTGTCCGAGATGGTCGTATGACGACAGAGATGGGGACAGGGAGCCTTGGACAATGCGTCTGAGTCCTTTCATCTGCAGATTTCCGTCCAGTCTGTGAGTAGGGGAATCAACTTGAAAAATGCCTCTCAAGCTAGTTTGAATGCGAGGGGCTTGAGGGATCGGAGTAAGGCCGCCCGCCTGCTTCGTGACCTCTTGTCGTTCGGTGCAGATGTATCTGCAATTCAGGAGACGCACTTTGCTTGCGAGGTTGATGCGCGTGTGCTGTCTAGCGACTATGTTGGCTGGTCCACGTATGCTGAACAGACAACTGTTCAGCATACGTGGACCAGCCGGCCAAAGGTGTTTCCTTGTTGGTTAAACGTACCCTGGATGCAAATGTGGACCTTGTCCACGTCGATGCGGGGGGCCGGTTGATAGTGGCTGATATTGCCGTGAACAGTGATTCGTTTCGGATCATTGCGGTTTATGCGCCCAACGATCGGTGTCTCGCTTTTTTCGGCAGTTGGGGTCTTTCCTGGTCGATTCTTTGCGCTTAATCTTAGTGGGGGAATGGAATGCCATCTTGGGGCCCAAGATAGACAGGGGGCAGGGAGCTAGCGGGAGGTCATTGGGTGATCGTAGCCTGGTCAATCTGATCGACGAGTTCGGTCTCGTCGATAGATACCGAGTCGATCACCCCGGGCGGGAGATGTGGATATGGACTCGTAAGTGGCCGCCTACCCAGGTGACCAGCTACCTGGATAGAATGATAGTGAGAAGGGCCGATGTAGACCTGCTAGATTGTCCAACGTTCCACTGGTTAGGCTATACGGACCATAGACTCGTCTGTGCCCAGATAGCGTCAGATTCTAGAATGGCTGGACACTGGAAGTTCAATCTGTCCTTACTGGACAGGCGGGACTTCCAGCAAGAGCTAATTAGACTAGTGCAGCGGGAACTAGTGGGGGCGGTTATTGGGAATAGGTGGTGGGAGAGGCTTAAGGATAGGATTAGGTCGTTCACTACCGAATATAGCCAGCGGCTCGCACTAGATAAGTCTAAAAAGGTGAAAACATTTAAAGATAGTCTGTCCCGGGCGGAGGCTGGGCGGGGGACTCCCTAGAGATAGGTTTAGCTAGGCGGTAGTTAGACATAGGTTAAACAAGATGTCTAACGAATCCATGAACATGGGCGCATAATTGCGCAAGGAAGAGATCCGTCGAGGTTCCAATCGTTACATTCGTGAAGTCAAAACCCGGAGCGGCGTACTCTGAGGTCGACGATATATGCGAGGCGTTTCGGCAGCATTTCGAGAGCTGATTTACCAAGGAGCCTGGTCTCAGTGGCGATGAGTTTCGCAGCTATTTGGCTGACTTTCTTCGGCTTTCGCCGACTGAAGCGTCTAGCACGGAGGGCGAAGTCTACTTGGCATTGAAAAGGGTCGGCAGGGGCAAGTCTCCGGGGCTTGATGGTTTACCCTATGAATTGTACTTGAGGCTGTCGCACATCATTGTGCCGATTTTGACTGTCGTGTTCAACAACTGATTCCGGCAGGGGTCCATCACTAGTCGGATCACCAGGGGTGTAATCACGCTGTTGAAAAAGGGCAAGGATGGTGGGCGGGATTTAGACGATTATAGGCCCTTAACTCTGCTGAAAAAGAGTTAAAGTTTTCGGCCAAGATCCTGACGGAGCGTTTGCAGTCAGTTGCCGAGAGACTGTTGGGACCCGATCAGACTTGTGCTGTGAAGGGCCGAACAATTCAGAGCAACCTGCATCTGATCCGTACGATCCTAGAGTGTGTAAAAAACGACGAGCAAGCCGCGCTGATCAATTTGGATCAGTCCAAGGCATTTGATAGGGTCTACCATCGGTATCTGGTTGCTGTCCTGCAGGCCGCCGGATTCCAACCCGACTTCTGCAAGTGGATTAACCTCCTGTATCGCTACCCCAGTGCTGTGGTTACAGGTGAACGGAA
This sequence comes from Acanthosepion pharaonis, assembly GCA_903632075.3. Taxonomy (NCBI): domain Eukaryota; kingdom Metazoa; phylum Mollusca; class Cephalopoda; order Sepiida; family Sepiidae; genus Acanthosepion; species Acanthosepion pharaonis. Next base: position 793,630 of record CAHIKZ030005454.1, on the reverse strand, counting down.
AGCGGTCGCGCGCTTTTGCGCTGTCTCGGTCGATTCGTCAGGGTTGCCCACTGTCTCCCCTACTTTATGCTTTGGCGTTGGAGCCTCCCCTTCGCCGGCTGAGGGACGGGGCGTGCAGTCCGGCTCTACGTAGAATCGCTGTCCCTGGTGGGGCTCGAGCCAGGGTTTCCGCGTACGCTGATGACGTATCCATTTTCGTGTCGTACCGCAACGACATTGAGGTGGTACAGAAGGCGCTTGAACGGTACGAAAAGGTCACAGGGGCTAAGATTAACCGTAACAAATCTTCCGGTTTGCGGTTAGGTGCCTAGAAGGGGGCCTCTCTTCCGGGGCCCTTCAATTGGACGGACGGTCCTCTCCGCATTCTCGGAGTGTGGTTTGGACCCGACCTCCAGCTGGAGAAAAATTGGTTAGCAGTACAGGCAAAGGTCGGAGCGTCGGTCCGGACTTGGCTCCGAAGGAGGTTGTCCTTGAAGATTAGAGCGGAGGCCTGTGCCACTTACGTCTTTCCTCTCGTCCTTTACCGCTTGGCTGTACTTCCTCTTTGCAAGGATCATAGGAAGGCGATCGAGCGCTTGTTTCCCACCCTCTTGTGGGTTGGGCGCAAGCAAAAGGTCCGTAAAGAAGCTTGTGTCTAACGTCCGTGTCATGGGGGGCTGAAATTGCCGCACGTGGTGAGTCATCGACACACCTCGGGGTTAGCTTTCCTACGCCGCGTTTTGACAGAGGATTCGATTTTGGTGGCGAGTGTTAGGGACGCCTTCGCTAGCCTTACTATCACTCCTCCCATTTCCTGGGCTAAGCGCCGTCGTAGGTCCGGGAAATTGTCGACTTTTCTCAACGAGTGTCGAGCGGCCTTTGAGGGCCTTTCCTCGGTCCAGTGACCTCGAAAGGTTTTGTATCGTGAATTAGTGGAGGGGGTCGTGAAGAATCGTCTCTGCGAGCGGCTCGGCTTGTCGGTGGACGAGTTGCGCTCTTTCTGGTCTTGGGTGCCAGCGGCGAATTACCTCAGTAACACTGAGTTTTCGCTTACCTGGCGATTGATCCGTAACGACATGGCCTTCAGATGGGGCTGGGCGGATTTTCCCGACTGTTACCGGTGTGACCTTGGTTTAGAGGAAACGGCTTTGCATGCCTTCTACCATTGTCCCCAGGTACGCCCTTTCTGGGACTATGTCGGCGAGCTGACGGCTCGTATCGCTCCCGATCAGCTTCTTCTCATCGATCTCGCATACGCGTGCGACAATATGTCGCTCCCGTATTCTGGGGTGAAACGAATGGTGTTTCTAACGTTGCTAGCCGTGGCAAGAATGGTGATCTGGATGACGCGAAAGGAGGGGATCTTGCGACAGGAATGCTATTCTCATCAGGTTCTGATCATCAGCTGAAAGTGAAGATCAGAACTGATAGAAAGCGTTTGGTGTCGACAGATTTCAACGAAAGGTTGGTAAAATCTTATTCTGTTCACATCTATCTATCTATCTATCTATCTATCTATCTATCTATCTATCTATCTCAGACTGTTCATATCTATCTATCTATCTATCTATCTATCTATCTCAGTCCGTTCATTATCTATCTATCTATCTATGAAAGATTTTTTTCGCTTCAAAGTTTTTCATGCCTATGGTGATGGAACACCTACCCTTGGTAAGTTCTTGTGTCTGTGTTTCTGACGATTTAGGCCCGAGTGCATTGGCTTTCAATATTGTTTTGAGTTGGTCTTTGTATGTTCGAAGATAGCAACTTCATGCTCTTTTCCCTGAAGTGAGCTCACTGAATAAGACTTGCTGTAGAATCCTTTACACTTCAATTCTTGCTTCATGTCCTGACCATTGAAAAAGGTATTTAATGATCAGCAATTCGATGCTTTTGACTGTTATCGCTTTCCATGAATTCCATTTGATGTTCAAGATTGAATGAAGCTTTTGCTGATGACAGCTTTCTCATTTTTCACGACGATATAGAATAAAGATTTCGCAAGTTGAAATGACAACAGCATTATAGACCATAATTTTTGCTCTTAAATTCATATTATCTTTCCAAACAAGATGCACTTTCAATTTTACTGTATATATTGATGAACAAAACAAAGGTTGCAACGGTTGAAATGGTGTCGGTGTAGCAGTCAAAATCAGCCGGTCGACTCGTTTAGTAAATTTTATGATAATAAAACGTACAAAGAGGTCACCATAAATTATTGTTAATGATTTTTTTCGCAGATCACATATTGGAACAGATGGCAAGCAGATCCGGTGAGAACCGGAGTTTCGTACCCTGGTCAAAGATCATCCGGACTTATCACTGGTCTGGCATTTTATGACTCTGATCATTACATCTATGTTCAAGTTTACAACAGCGCCGGTGTTGGTCCTCCAAGCGGACAGATTACCGTCACAACTCGAGGAGAAGGTAAGAAAATAACGATTCTTTCAATATAATTAATGTCTGTAGGTTTATTCATACGATTATTGACATGCTGAGACCGAATATCAAAACTTTGAATAAGGCTCCCAAAACATCTATTTTATTTTTATTTTTTTACATCAAAGTTCACACTGTACAAAGCCAGAGGGCCACTCAATGTAGAAGGTTACATTAAGTGGTAGTTTATATGGATAAAAGGGGAAGATACCGGTTAACTCTAGACTTGAACAGGTTAAGATTGGAGTGATAGGGGAAACATCTTCTTGGGAGTCTGTTACACGGTGCAGTGGTTCGTGGAAAGAAGTTTGAGTTGGCCTTACTTCTCGACGGTGGAATACGGAGAGGATGTGGGTGATTTGATACTATGTAAGTGGCATTGCGTGTCTTAGCCGAGAAGGTTAGATCTAGTGGAAGCAAGGAATGTAGTTCGTTCGAACATTTTCCTTGCAGTCAGAGACTTGCCACATTCAGCCTGTGTGTGTGTGTGTTATGGAGTGGTTTCACAGTGGAGGCTTGTATTTGTATTAAGTCGGTCCTAAAATAGGTTCGACGTACAAAATGTTAGGAACTTGATATAATAGGTAATGACGCAGAGTAAATCTAGTTGTGGTCACTGATACTTTAGTACCCGACTAACGGTCGTCCGGCATCGACTGACTCACCGACTATATTTAGTCACCTCCCACGAAGGCATCATGTGGCACAAGGCCGGTTTAACGTGGGTTCTCTGAGCCCGTGGGCTCGGCCAAAAATATGCCCACTGAACCCGTATAAACGGGTTCAGGGATGGTTTACCTCCCCGAAAGAGAATCCGCCCTTCGGCGTAGTCTCCTTCGGGTTCCTCCCCGCCCGAAGGCAGAGAGTTCAACCGATCAGTCAGTCGACTGACTGACCGACTCACTGAGCGACTTTTACTACTACTCCTACTTATTATAGGTGGGAGAGTCTATTAACAATAGAATAGGTGTGTTCCACTATAACAGTGCGTGTGCCTGTGTGTTTGTGTGAGAGAGAGAAGAGAGAGAGGTTGGCGGATGGAAAATAATTCTTCTTTAACAAAGACTCGGAGACGCTTTTGAACTCTTTCAAGATTGGACAGCGACATTTTAGAAAAAAAGGAATTACGTTTTTTTTTCCTTGAGAATATTTGCAATTATATACGGATGACAAAAAGACCAATGAAACTGCTCTTAAAAAAAAAGGTTATTTCACTGTTGTTTAAACAATGGGTTTTTTATTCATTTAGTTTTTAAAATGGTAGCCTCTATTCACTGTTGCCGATGGTTTCAAAAGTTTTCCACCACTCGAAGCGTCATTTCTGGTTATATTTTCAAGTGGCTTTCTTTTAAGCGTTGAATCTCTGGCCCCATTTTTTTTCAAACCATAATAGTATCAATTTTCTATCTGTAACACCATCATTTCGACATAATATGAAATGTGACCGAAAAGCTATTTGTGGTGCAATTACAGATCCATCAATCTTCAAAAACGTTTCAAAAACGTTTCAAAAACCATCGCACGGTCTGCAGCGATCCAAGCCATGCTAGTAACCGCGAGTCATCTCCGAGAGGACATTCTTTGGTTAAGGTCAGTCAGGTGACAAGAAAATCTGTGTTTGTCAACGGTATATTTTCTATAGCCTATCATAATTTACCAAGACCGAACATATACACCATTGTGCAAATTAATTGAAACAAATAATTTAGTTCACCATACGGTCAGTTTTAGATCCACTGGTGTAGCAGAGTGTAATCAATTTCTATTTTTTCTCAGATTAGGTCATTTGCATTGGTGTGCATAATATGAAGCTATTTTAGGAGTGTATGATGAGATTCATTTGGCCTTGAAAAATACTGTCATCCGTGATTGCATCAGATTTTTATCACGCCTAGACACTATTCTCTCGACTGTCAATCAGTTGTCCTACGGTCATTGTCTGCGATGGACGTTACTCCAAAGAAGCGTACGAAAATTGTAACGCTGCACGCACATAATAGCAAGCTTTACCAATGAGCAAATCAAATTACTATAGACTGGCTCGGAAACTCTCCTGATTTAAATCCAATCGATAATCTGTGGTCAATTTGCAAGGAACGGCTTCGCGGAATGGGTATACGAAATACTAATATGTGCCCTGGGTCATGTTTCACTGGGAAAATACGAAAAAAAAAGTAAATGATAACGGACTTATTCGTTTTGTTTCAATTAATTTGCACAAAGCTTTAGGTGATCATGGTCCTCCACATCTTCCTGTATAATTAATTTGCACAAAGGTGTACACTGAACGCGTTAACATCTTCGATCAATAAAGATCGGAAACCATGAGGTTAATAGTCGGTGTATCATCCGGGCATTTATTATTAATGCTGTGGTTTGAATTGTCTTATTTCTTTAGATCTCCGATTCTTTCAATTTCTTTCTAAGAGTCTTTTGGCTTCTCTCCAGTTCTCGATTTGCGCAAAGTTTGCTGCCCTCTTCTTTTACAAATTTCACAGATTTCAAAGAAAGACCTGATTTGTTCATAATCTCACTCAGACATGACATCGAATGGATTATTGTGATCCTTAACACAAAGACGGACATAATTCGAAAAAAAAACAAAAAAAAAACAGACGATATTTGTCCAGATTCATAGAATAATGAAATTGTTAGACAACAAATTTCAGATAATTATGAACAGAAGCCATTATTTAATCTTGAATGGAATTATTTTGTTTTAGTCACGCCTGGAATCCTTCATTGGGATTTAAAGCCGTAAATCTTTTTTTCTATAGTTTATTCCTTTTGTATTCAAGTTATTGAAAGGACGCCAGAAGTAGAAATGGAATAAAAAAAGGTCCTCATATTAACGGCTAGCAGTGGAGCCCGGTGTTGCCCGGGGATGTAACAGTAAGAGATGGATCAAGTATCGACCATCATAAAGACTGAAAAATAAAATTGACAACGATTATTGTTTAAGGTTGACGGACACGCATGTCTTAATTAGATGTTTTTGTTTTTTCTGTTTTTTGTTTGTTTTTTGGGGTTTTTTTTTACGAATTGGTCAAACCCAAACTCAAACAAAAACATTGTTTTCAATCGTTATGTGTCTACCGATTGAATATAATTTTATTATAAACAATTGTCTTGTAAATGGAAGTTTTAAAGCATTCTGAATGTAAAAATAAAGAAAAAAGTGTGCAAGACAATAAGAAACACTACCTGCCAAAAAAAAAAAAGAGAAGTTTTGTTGAAATCGGTCGGAAAATGTAGGAAATCCTATCCCATATATAAACACACACACACACACACACACACACACACACACACACACACACACACACACACACACACACACACACACAGTTTTATAATAAGTATAACTCGATATGAGTTGTCCCCCTTTCATTTTCGCGATGCCTCTTAATCGTGTTTTCAAATTGATTTCGTGCAAAAACAATTGTGTTTTTCCAATTTTTGTCGGCGCTGTCAGAACCACCGCAAGGTAATTTTACGTAGTCCTGTGAAGTTTTGTTGAAATCGGTTGAAAAATGTAGGAAATCCGATCCAATATATAAACGTACAGATACACACACACACACACACACATACACAACCTGGGTTTATAATAAGTATGATATATAAAGGATGTCTTGAGAGTAGACCATTCAAATTGTGATGACAAAAAAGATATTACGAGTCGGAAAGAAACAATGAATAATAA
>CAHIKZ030005454.1:775000-782500 GCA_903632075.3 Acanthosepion pharaonis | reverse complement strand
TTTTTTTTTTATTCTTATGGGGTAATAATAAATTTTGTCTACGTGGGATTACCGCCAAGAAACATTAAGGACGTGGCAGGTAAAGAATAGAAAAAAAATCGGTTTTGGCGTAATCTGAGATTAACACCAGCTGCACGTGTCTGGTCTCACTTCAACAGTGCATTCGTTTCTAAACTTGCAAAAATGTAAAATATTGTTAAAAAAAAAAAAATAAAACAACACTTACAATGCAGAAATGCAAGTAGTTTTGCTGTTTTCAACTTTCCAAGTTGCCGTCAGCAAAATATTTGACTAATGACAGAAGAATGTGTGCAGACTGCATTATCCGGATATTTGCCAAGGCGCGTGTGTCATGGCGGGAAATAAAGAGATCATGTGAATTATCACCCACGTGGATTCGTTTCTATTGTTAACATCTTTCGTCCTTCGAGATAAAATATCCTTAAGGAATACTTCCCCACTTTAGTACTTGTTTTATTTTCTATGGGACCAGTCTGTCTGTGTCACGCAGTGTTTCTCAACCTTTCTTTTAAATTATTATTTCAAGGTGCAATTGTAAAATTATTGTGGAACGTACTTTAAATTTTAATAATTGAATGATTCGTTTTTTTTTACGATTTATCAATCTTTTGTGGGATATTTAAAGTCAGAAAATACTTTTAGGTTGTAAGAATATTTTTGAGATAGTAATGATTTAATAATTCAAATCTTACTAATTAACCCATAGCTTGGGGGAGAAGAGATGGATTCATAACTAATTAGAATTTGATAAACAAACAAGGTTATGAATTGGACATAAAGTGGGGGGTCTATTTTATATTACAACTACTATATAAACTGATCCCTCATTTTTTGACAACATAAATTTCTATACATTTATGTTCCATAGAATGTAAATAAATCTAAAAGACATGCCTGTGTAGCTAATCAATATTTCATTGATTGATTGATTCGTTTCTATGGTTTATCAACAAAGAAATTACAATGTGGATATAAAGTGGGGGATCAATTCTATATTAAAATATATAAACAGATCCCTCATTTTGTGACCACGGTAGTTTCTATACATTTATATAACAGAGAATGTAAATAAATCTAAAAGACATGCCTGTGTAGCTAATCAGTATTTCATTGATTTATTGACCGTTATTTAAAATCAGAAAATATTTTTAGATTGTAATATTTTTTTAGATTGTAATATTTTTTTAGATTAAAATGATTTGGTGATATAACTCCTACTAATTAGCCCATAGTTAGGGGGAGAGTTGGATTCATGCCATTCCCAAAGGCATTTGCGTGTAAGTGAATATAACGAACACATCCGATTAACAATTCTGAGCCATTAACTATTACACCGCCCGCACATCCAAGCTTACAGCACTTGGTATTTTGAAGCGATCACCCATCAAGGTAGTGACCAGGTCGACGTTGCTTAACTTCGCTGATGCGCGCAATACATGCCTGTACTCTAGATGTAACAGCCGGGAACTGATGAGGGCTAACGGCGCTCAAGTTTTCACGCATGCGCAGGAAAGGTGGTGTCATCTCGTACCCAAAGGATTTTTCCCACGCGCCTTTAGTTTTGGCGGGAAAAATAAAGTCGGGTACTATTTGAACGGCCCGCTTGCTTCAGAATTCTGATGACTTTTCAGATTTTGGGAAGTAGGCAAAGCCGAGAATTTTTCAGCACCATCCCGGCTTTGAAATTATCCGGTTTGCTCAGTCCTCGAATAAAACCCCAACTGATAACATTTGTGTTGTAACCTAGAAAGGGTTACTAAATGAGGAATAACCAAAACGGAGGTTGGAAATGAAACGCTAATCTTTATAACATCAACAAAATACAATACTCGCCAGCGGCGTGAAGTAGGTAAACCACTACTAGGGGTGGACTACTTAGACAGCATATTACCGTCACTTACAATAGTGTCCAACGTATTTATGAAGACTGGGACATACCCAATAGTGTTGATAGGTACGGTATATAACAATTTTGTATTGATAATATTAGCCGTTTCCTTATAAGGAAACATTTGGTATTCATTGAAATTTATAAAATTTTTCTCTTAAAACAATTTTTTTGAAAATAGATTTCTGATGACCAGTCACTATTATCGATCATTCCAGCATTGATGGAGGTTTCCCTCCTAACTTTTTATTTGAAGTTGTGTGGAATATCAACATCTTGATTATGTCATTATTTTCTCTTCGAGTTACATGTGCTATTCATTTTAGTCGTTGCAGCTGTTGATAGTCATTAAGTGATGCATTTTCAGTTGCTTGGTACCGTCCTTTGTGAGTGTGTAGCGCCAGTTCACAATGTTCAAAAACGGATCTTTTTTCCCAAGACATCCAGGTTTCACTAGCACAAATCCATTTGAAACACTGATGTTAGAAAGCAGTTGACACTTTAGATATTTCTGAATGAGTGTGACGCGCCATGTCATCTATATTGAACGTCTCCATCTGATGAGGCTATTTTAAAACATGACTTAAGTTTTCTGGTTGATATTTTGGTTTCGTAGCAACTTGTGGTACTGGGTGAAACTACCACTAGCGTAGCCTATTCTCTGTTTACTTTCCTTAACCCCTATAATAAATTTGTTATAATTGATCGATACGCCGACGTATTTGAAGTGTTTAGTATTTACAAAATCCACATCCTGAATTTTTACGATGGATTCAGGGTACATGTTGTCACTGTTTTCATTCCAATTCCAGATCATAGCTTCAGTTTTGGAATGATTTATCTTGAATCCTGTTTCTTAGAACACTTGATAGAGGATTATTTACATTATTCGGACTATTGTCATCATCTTTTTCGCCATATTTATCACAACGTTTCGGCCGTTGTACGCTCCGGCCTTCTTCAAGTGGTTGGAATGTTGAACTGAACCCTTTATTTCGCTCGCAAGAGGTAGACTGTTCTAGTGTCACGTGCCATGTTTGATGGATGTCAGTTATCAGTTATCTCCTGTTAATTTCCATCTGGCACGTAGAAGTAGAACAGTCTACCCCAGTGAGCGAAATAAAGGCTTCAGTTCGACATTCCAACCACCTGAAGGAGGCCGAAGCATACAACGGCCGAAACGTTGTGATAAATATGGCGAAAAAGATGAGGACAATAGTCCGAATAATGTAAATAATGTACATAATACCTCATCTCAGAAATATAGAGAGACTTTGATAGAGGATGTTTTCATTTTCATGACGGCTTCAGGGTAGTTGCCATCTTTGCATTTCATTGCAACTCCAGATCATTGTTTCTATTTTCGAAAGGTTTATTTTGAGTCCTTTTTCTTGGAATTCTTCATATAGGATGATGATTTTTTATTCAAGATCATTCTTATCTCAACTATGAATATCATCGGCATATCACCCCCACCCATCCTTAGTGGTCTCGAGAGGGAAAGTGGGATCATTGTCTTCTATTGGTAGATATATTTAGAATGGTGATATGGAATGCTTAAATGATCGGCGTCCATCTTTTTACATTTGAGTTTCTAAATGTACCGAGCCTAGTCAGAAGAAAAAAAATCAGGAAAAATTAAATAGATCGGGGCTTCCATTTTCACCCTTGTCATACTCCTGATGATATTTGAAATTTTTTCGTAATTGGGCTCCTCAACAAACATGTCAAATTCTGTATGGGACCAGTCTGTCTGTGTAAAGTACTAGATTGTCAGCTAGGTCTCATCAATTCCCACTTGAATTGGCTAGATGTATTAATGTATTAGATGTTTTAATGGCTTTATTACCTAGCATAGAGAATTCAGTTAAAAACATTTGCTAAATCTTGTCATGATCAAATATTTGGATGCAATAAAGGTATTTCCACGGGTATTCAGTAAATATCATAATATATTAGAAAAATCAAATATTATGAAATTTTTACGGGTACAGCAAGTAATCATATTTTTTGGAATACCATATCCATAAACATTTGACATTTTTTAGTTTGGTTAAATTAAGAAAATGCTATCAAAAGAAACAAATTACAACGGCCATAAGTCAGGAATTATTTATTTATTCACTGCGGTACTCAACGTACACATTTGTTCCACACTAAACTTCGCTATCAATCTCAAAATTGTAAGATTTTGGGTAATCTGAATTAAACCTATCAAGGCAACACGCCAGTCCCAGCCGAGGAGGGAAAAGAAAGCTTGATGACACATAAGGCTGATCTTACTCAACAAGATAAAAATTGAAAAGGCAGAGATTGGGAAGAGGAGATTAATAGGCGTGAGGATTACAGATTATTTATAATTTGCAAACTGTAATTTAAGGTATTTTTTTTTAATTTTATGTAAAATAAAGACACATGCTGACAGATCCGGACCTACTATACAAAGAATGTTAAACACACATGCACACATATGAAGCAAACGCTTGTTCAATTCATCAAATATGCACGTGTCTATGTGGAAAGCAATCAAACGATTGTCTGAATAGGGTTCCTAATTCGTATGCTTATAATATTTGCTTAAATTTGCTACGCCCAAATATTTGGTGATGTAATGGGGAAATTTTGACGGGTAATTTCTAGCCATAGAACATTATAATGATCCATTTTCTTCATTAAATTTAGTCATTAAATTTCTTTATTAAATATATATTCATTAAATTTATTCATTGTTATTTTGATACATCAGAAAATTCAAATACTATGAAATTTTCAGATACAGCAAGTAAACATATTTTTGTAAAAATATATTTGTGGAATATCACCTTCACAAGCATATGACATTTTTTTACAATTGATTAATTCAATAGAATGTTTTCAAAGGAGATTGCTTCCAGTTAAATATTTAATCTAACAGATTTTTGGGTGATCTTTTTTATCATTGGTGCATCAATCTCCATGTTAAAAAAAATGAATGAAATCTGTTTGACCCATTTTTTTTGGACTGCTGTGTACATAAACCAATGTGACACAATCCAACCCCCGCCCATGACTTATTTCTTTCAACAATTTTAAATGCTTATCTGATTTCAAGTATTTTATTGGATCAAGCTGAGAAAAAAAACGCCTGCATTTTTTTCTGCTGAAAGAAAATCATGTTTATCTTATTTATTTGTTGTTACTATTTTCATAAAAATTCCTTTTTTTTTTGCTTCAAATTCAAAGTTTTAGTGATAAATTTGCTAACGTTTTTTTTTTTTCTCACAAAATATGAATTTGCAGCAGCGGTAAAATTTAAGTAAACATAGAAAAGAAGGATTCTCAATTGTTGATGTGTCTGATAGATAATATGGCGAATGAACAATTATTGCAATAAGTCTGGGAAAGAAAGAAAATAGCAGGAATGATTGAAGAAAAAAGCAGGAAATAATGAAGCATACAGATAGAAAAGAATAAAGAAAAGAAGAAAAAGGAAAGAAAGAATAAAGAAAAAAGAAAGAAAGAATAAAAAAATGCAGGAATGAAAAGAAAAAAGTAGGGAAGAATGAAGAAAAAATACAGAAAAGAATGAAGAAAAACACAGGGAATAATGAAGAATACAGATAGAAAGGAATGAAGAAAAGAACAAAGAAAAAAGAACAAAGAACAAAAGAAAGAACAAAAAACAGAAAGAAAAGAAAGAAAGAAAAAAAGAAAGAAAGAAAAAAGAAAGAAAGAAAAAAGAAAGAAAAAAAAGAAAGAAAGAAAAGGAAAGAAAGAAAAAACAAAAACAAGAAAGAAAAAGAAAAAAAAAAAAAAAAAAAGAAAAGAAAGAAAAAAGAAAGAAAAAAGAAAGAAAGAAAAAAGAAAGAAAAAAAGAAAGAAAGAAAAGGAAAGAAAGAAAAAAGAACAAAAAACAGAAAGAAAAGAAAGAAAGAAAGAAAGAAAGAAAGAAGAAAGAAAAAAGAAAGAAAGAAAAGAAAGGAGAAAAAAAAGAAAGAAAAAAAAGAAAGAAAAAAGAAAGAAAGAAGAAAGAAAAAAAAAACAAAGACAAAAAAAAAAACAAAAGAAAAAAAAAAAAAGAATAAAAAAAAGAAAGAATAAAGAAAAAAGAAAGAATAAAAAAACAGAAAGAAAAGAAAGAAAGAACAAAAAAAGCAGGAATGAAAAGAAAAAAAGGTCGGAAAAAATGAAGAAAAAACAGGAAAGGAAGAATAAAAAGAAGGTAAAATGTGGACAAAAGTAATAGAGAAATACATAATGAAAGATCGTCCTGGGTAAGACGATAAACTACGTCCAGCAGCAATGCCTCTGATCAGGAGGTTTTGATGAGTGTGGAACCACCTCTTAATTGCTGGTGTCCACCATGACCCGGGGTTGTAGCATCTGTTAGGGTCCCAACTATGGGCAAATAGTTAGCTATTACCAACAATACTTTTTTGAAAAAAAATTATTACCAGCAATACAATTTTGAAGGAAATATATTGCCAGAAACAGATTTTTGACAAAATCAAAATATTACCAGCAATAAAATTTTTTGTCAGCATTAAATAACCCCTTGAGGTGTTGATATGCCGTAAAACAAAATAAACCAAACCAAACAATGAAAGAAAGCAAAAAATGAATGAATAAAATTAAAAGAAATCTGCCAAACAAAGAGCATTGATTGAAATTAAAAGAAAGAAAGAAAGAAAGACAGAGAGAAAAAGTCTGGAAGGATGAGAGGGCTATAAAAAAAAATGTGGAAGCCAAGGCTAAAAAAGGGGGGAAGGAAAAAAATAAGGAAAATGAAAGCAAATTGAAAAAAAGAACAAACGAAAATAAAGAAAAAAAATCATTAAAATATAAAATGGAAATATGAAGAAAAAAATAATAAACAAATCTTGGAAATGATGAAGAAGAAAAAGAAAAGAATAAAAGGAACGAATGGAAAAAGAGAGAAGGTTTTTTCCTTCTTTCTTTTTCCACTAAGAAAGGCTAAGAAAGTAATATGGAGAAAAAATAGAGAAAGAAAGGAAGCAATGAATGAAAGAGAATTCTGCAGAGAGAGAGAGAGAGAGAGAGAGAGAGAGGAAGAATGAAGGCGATAAAAAAAGGAAAAAGTGAAGAAAAAAAACTAAAAAAAAAGAGAAAGAAATACGAAAAGAGGCAAATTAGGAATGACGGAAGGAAAATAAAGAAAAAATTTCACACAAAAAAAGAAAAGACAAAAGAAAGAAAAAATAGATTAAAAAAAAAAAAAAAAAAACGAGAGGAAGGAAAAATTGCTGAAGCCACTAGACTTAATGATTGAACTTACCCCTAGTAGAAAAAAAACCCTGACTAACTTCTTTTCAGCCACACCCAACAAACACAAATCAGTTATTGAAAGTTTTAGACTGTATCTCAATACATATACCCAGGCAATGGCGTCTGCATCTTGTAGACTTCTTGCCACGTCGTGTTGCCACACTTATTTAGGTGAAGAAAAGCGTTGCACATTATTAGGGAGCTGTCTTTAAATATACGGAATTTCTGTTTTTAATAGTTGGCACAATACAATGAAACAAAAGGCAAATGTAATATTTTAGGGGTAATATATTCAATAAGGGCTATATAGTTAATATATTTCCACA
>CAHIKZ030005454.1:700000-770000 GCA_903632075.3 Acanthosepion pharaonis | reverse complement strand
CACGAAAACAGATTTTGAATCTCTTACTTAGAACCCAAAATTCAAAAAACGAAAACCCTGCAAAATATCAACTGAAAATGCAAATATATGAACCATAGACAGCGCAGATAATATAACATACTTTAAGCAAAGCCAAAGCCAAATAAAATGACCAAAATCGAAAAGAAAAGAAAAAGTGATGTAATGAATATGCATAAACCTGCCCACCCCTCGTCACATTGATATGATTGACTGGTGTCAGCCATAAATACAGACTGTAAGGTTTGTCTAGAGGAGAAAATAGCAATCATCACCTTCCCAGACCAACACAAAATTACTAAAAATTTTACTGTGTTACTTAAAAAATCAAAACTGGGTACCTTGTAAAATATCATCAAGAAAAATGCAAATCTATGCACTATATACAATGCAGATAATGCAATATACTTTAGACAAAGCCAATAGTTTAAACTAAACAAATAAGATAATCGATCCACTAAGGGGGTGGGGATTAGATAAACAAATTAAGTAAATGAAGTACAATTTAACAAAGTACAAATGCATACATAATCATAATTAAGTAAATTTAATAATAATAATAAACAACAATAAATACAAAATGCTCTAAATAATTGTCATATAGAACCTAAATGAATGGAATCATCCGTTTATGTAAATAAGCTTGATTTGAGCTGAATTAGCATTAGGGCAATTGCTAAGTGTACTTTCATGTAGTAAACCTTCTATTTCATTACTTACCTATGAGTTTGTCTTCCTTATTTATTTTCCTCTGTTATCTCGAAAACACAAGATATAATATAATACTACTGGGCCCACATTATAAGATAAAATGTTTTAAATTTGCATTGTTTATTGAAAATCAGATTAAAACTACCACACTGTATAATATACTACATCATAATATAGCTAATTTGTTCAATATATTTTCCCTTTGAAGTAAATGAAGATCTTATTTGATGGCAAAATGAATAATGTGCTTTTCCCTTGCACCTTGTCCATATACAATTTGAAAAGCTTCAGTATATTATAAATTTTATAAGGCCATGCTATAAGACTTTCATTGATCACCGTAATTAAATTACGATTTTGAACTCACTCTCTCTGTTTCCTTCTCTTTCTCTCTTTCCTTTTCTCTCTCTCTGTTTCCTCTTTCTTGTTTTCTTCTTCCTCTCGTCTTCTCCTCCTCCTCCTCTTCCTCCCCCTCTCTCTTTCCTCCTCCTCTCTCTTTCCTCCTCCTCTCTTTCCTTCTCCTCCTCCTCTCTTTCCTTCTCTTCCTCCTCCTTTCTCTTTCCTTCTTCTTCTATCTCTCTGTTTCCTTCTTTCTCTCTGTTTCCTTCTCTTACTCTTTCTATCTCTCTCTGTTTCCTTCTATTACTCTTTCTCTCTTTCTGTTTCCTTTTCTCTCTCTCTCTGTTTCCTTCTCTCTCTATTTCTGTTTCCTTTTCTCTCTCTCTCTCTCTGTGTTTCCTTCTCTTTGTCTCTCTCTGTGTCTGTCATATAGAACATAAAAGAATGGAAATGTCCGTTTATGTAAATAAGCTTGATTTGAGCCAAATTAGCATTAGGGCAATTGCTAAGTAAACCTTCGTTGTAGTAAACCTTCTATTTCATTACTTACCTACGAGTCTTTTCCGTCTTCCTTATTTATTTTCCTCTGTTATTTCGAAAACACAAGATACAATATAATACTGCTCGGCTCACATAAGACAAAATGTTTGAAATTTGCATTGTTTATTGAAAATCAGACTAAAACTACTGCACTGTACTATAATATATTACAAAATAATATAGCTAAATTGTTCAATTATAATTTCCCTTTGAAGTAAATGAAGGTCTTATTTGATGGCAAAATGATTTAGTAATAATGTGCTTGTGCCATGTAACTTGTCTAGATACAATTTTGAAAGCTTCAGTATATTATAAATTTTATAAGACTGTGCTATAAGGCTTTCACTATTCACTGGAATTAGATTGCAATGATATGATTTTGAATGTAAATCTTTAAACTCGTTTCCTAAAAAAGCGATAATGATTTGAAAAAAATATTTTGTGTCATTATTTATCATGTCAAAACTCAACTTTCAAATTGAGTTTAATACCACGGTTCCAAAATCGACCTGAATTAATGTAGATATGAGTGTATACATGATAGACAGAAGCATGAAAGTAATTACACAATCACACAGAAGGAAAATGTGTGTGTATGTGTGTGTGTGTGCGTGTGTGTGTGTGTATGTGTGTGTGTGTGTGTGCGCGCGCGAAAAATCCAACTTATATTTAAATTCTTTTTTTTGGCGAAACACCTTTTTGGTGAGTCAGTTGTTTTTGTTCGACTTAGTTTTGCTGAGTTAGAAATTTAGTCACATCTTGGAAAAAGAAAAGACCTGTAGAAAATGCCACGCAAACGAAACAAGAATTTATTTATTTATTTATTTTTTTTTTGCCCAGCTTGAAAATACAATTTCCTTATCTACTAGTAAGGAAAACGAATTCCACCATTTCATTCGCATTCCGAAATTTTTGAAATTTTTATCGTCTTCACGTCATAGAATTTATATGTTTCGTTTATAAGAGATCTCTTCTTTTTAAGTGCAGAATAGTAATAATACCTGATTGGATGGGAACATTGATTGACTGG
Organism: Acanthosepion pharaonis; assembly: GCA_903632075.3. Classification (NCBI taxonomy): domain Eukaryota; kingdom Metazoa; phylum Mollusca; class Cephalopoda; order Sepiida; family Sepiidae; genus Acanthosepion; species Acanthosepion pharaonis. The sequence continues at coordinate 767,362 of CAHIKZ030005454.1, read as the reverse complement.
GAACTGTACAAGCAATTCTCTTACAACCATAAAAATAAATAGCATGACGACTAGCCTGAAGCTGTTCTTTAAGAAATTGAGAAAACTTTACCATTCAAACGTTTCGACCATTACGAGCAAAAGGAAAACGGATTCTTTCATAAACGAAGAAAAAAAAAAAAAAAAATGGTTGTTTTCTAGTCAGAGAAAATAAACAAACATCAAAGACATTTTCGTCGTAGTGAATTATTTTCTCCTTTTATCAATGTAGCATTTTTTATGTCAAAAGTGTGGTCAGTCTCGTTACAGTGGGCAATCAAAGTTTTTGATGTATTGATCTTTTATATTAATATAATCTTTTATGTAGATTCCTTCAAGTTTCGCCTATGTATTTTTTGTGGCAATTATTACAGGTTTTAGCTTATTGTTTTGTTTAGTATTGACTAAGTCTTTTATTGTTATAGATGTAGTAGTAACACATTTTATGTTGAGTTTAATATGCTCGTGAGATTGATTTACCTGACCTAGTAGATAAACTAAACAAAGTCGAACATACAATGAGGTTTACACACGAAATGGAAGAATACAATTCCTCACCTTTCCTAGATACCATGCTACAATGTGTTGACAAGAGTTTCAAACTTGGTGTCCACCGGAAATCAACCAACAAAAATGATCTAATAAATTTCTATTCTCATCATCACAACAAAATTAAATCTGGTATAATCACCGAATTCTAATTAAGAGCATTCAGAATCTGCAGCCCTCAATATTTACATGAAGAGGAGAAATACATTGGAAAGACTTTCAAGCTTCTTCAGTACACTAATTATTTTATATTCAATGTGAAACAAAAGACTCATAAAATATTCCAATATAAAAATGACCCCCCTTGATAAACGCAAGAAATCAAAACATATATTGTACGACCAACTAACTCTATCACAACTACAGCTGGAAAGAATCTATCTTAACATAAATGTCCGATGAACCCTAAAAGGACGAAACGCGTCACAAGAAAACTTCCACTTTGTCATATATTTTCACCAATATATATATATATATATATATATATATATATATATATATATATATAATAGTTTGCACATCTACAAAACCCTCCCCAATTCTAATAGCGACAAATAGCCAGCTCCAAACTACTAGATTTCTTTAGTAATATAACACATGCGCAAAACAAAGATCCAAATAGTCCTACAAATTCCCGATATTTGGATGTGATGTAATGAATATGCATACACCTGGGTTCCCCCTCACATTAATATGATTTTCTGGTGTCAGCCATAAATACAGACTGATGGGGAGGTACAGGGACTACACCTATTGTCTTCGCCTATTGCCTACGCCTATTGCCTACCCCTACGACAAGGACCAGTCCATTACGGTTACCTGCTAGATTGTCCTACCCGGTTACAGTAGTCCAAAACTACTTTGCTACTTCAAACAAATATATCCCTTTCCCGGACATATCAGGATGACTTCAAAAGACTCAAATAACAATTCCTTAATCGTTATAACAAACTAATTATTCGGTAATAATAACCATGAATTAATTAGAACTTTTGTCATTTTTTATTTTGTCTTCGTTTCTTTTTTTTTTTTTTTGCAGATTTTATATTGGGGAATGAAAGAAAATTTTCGTGACGCTCGTGTTGTAAGTGTTGGACGAGATCAGAACGAGGGTGTGGTTGATGGTCTCAAGAAAGGCGTTCTCTATAAAACCCGAGTCCGCGGATTCAGTAAAGGCGGTGATGGAAAGTTGAGCGCCATGATTTATTTCACATTGGGTAAGTGCACGGACATGTTTATTTCTTTATTGTCAGCAGTTCTAAGATGAAGAGTCATTACCTACACTATTCATTTGTGTTGTAGTTATCACAAAGTTTCAGTTTTGGCAATGTGTCCTCCGGCCTGAATTCAAAGATTGTAAGTTTAATACCTGGACCAAAGAAGACAGAATGAATAGCCATTAGTAAATAGACGAACTCGAGATGCGATTTGCAGGTCAGAGACACTAAAATCAAGCAGTTGCAGAAGTTTAAATATCTGGGAAGTGTTTTGACAGGGCAGCAAGTGTGTGAAACTGAGATCCATAGACGTCTTGGGATGGCCAAAGACGGATTCCAAAAGCTAGGCAGGGTATTACGAGGCAGGAAGATTTCGTTGGTATCCAAGAAAAACGGTATTGAACGGAGATCTGGCCTTCTTTACGGCAGCGAATGTTCGACGGTCTTCTCAAAGTTGAAAAAGAGACTCGAGACAACGGAGATGCGGTTCTACAGAAGGATGGTAAGGATATCATGGACCTAACATGTGAGCAACAATGAGGTTTTAGAGAGGACGCAAACAAGGAGGAGGCTTATACTTAATATCAGGAAGAGGCAGCTGTAGATTCTGGGACACGTAATGAGAAAAGAGGGCCTGGAGAATCTGATACTCACAAGTCGAATAGGGGGACAAAGGAAAGCAACACAAGACATACCAGGCGGGCTTAAGCGAGTGGATGACTGAATGTGGTCTGCGGGAGCTGGTAGAGGGACAAAACTTATTGAGAGCTACAAGAGATTGGGGGGGGGGTCAAAAAGAAAACCCTCCAACCTGAGTTTGGTGATTATAAATTTAATCTCTAGACCGGGCAATGTGCACTTAGACTCAGTGGAAACAGGGCGAGCAATACTAAAAATAAGAACGAGATATCCCTAGACATGGACAGTGGAATGAGAACAGATTAAATGATGGGTTCAGTTCAGTATTACCCAGATCGATATACACCTGAAGAAAGCCGGAGAGCAAAACGGCCGAAACTTTGTGATAACAACAACAACAAATATAAGGACAATAGTCCGAATGTAAATAGTATGCATAATCTTTCATTGTGGTGTTAAAAATTCTGAAATTTTTATTGGCTCACTAGATCAGCGTTTCTCAACCTTGCATAACCCTTAAAATAAATTATATGTCTCAAGGAACTCAAAATCAAAATTATATACCATATCTTTTTTGTCACGGTAACTTGCATGTTCCAATGTAACAATTTATAATAATATATAGTGACAATTTACCCATAACACCATATATATATATATATATATATATATATATATATATATATATATATATATATATATATATATATATATATATATATATATATATATATATATAGCGGCCATAATATAAGGAACGGAAACAACAAAGACATAAATAATGCGTATTACTTAAAAAGTAATGCATGATTAGCAATGAAATTTTTACCGAATAAAGATTAGGGTGTAATGCATAAATATATAAAGTTATAAAAATTTACATAATAGTTTTTTTTTAAATAAAAGATTAAATGGAACATATATATATTTATGGAACATATATATATTTATGGAACATATATATATATATATTGTGTGTATTTAGGCAGCATATTTTCATTTATACACGTTTCATTAAATAATATAGACAAGTGTTGTCTATTTATTTTATGTAAAATTTTTTTCGTATCTTCTGATAAGTTTGATAACATTATCATTAACCGAAAAAAATTCACAATATTTATCCATTATTTTTAATAAAATCTAAGCTTTCGGCTTACTCAAGCCATTATCAAAGATGTAATTACAAACATATCAAACAATATACGGACACGACAGTGATGATAGTCTGTCATTGTTTTGTTTACATAGTAGATCACTAAGCAACGATGAACACGCGCATATAAGACGCTAGAAGCGAAAATCGCACCGCATCTCATGACGTCACACATGACTACACGAGAGTGAATTGTAGAATGAAATAAGGAGAGCCGTTGGTATAAACCAATGGCTTCTGTTACCAATTATAGAAATTATAGACATTTAAGAATATTTGTAGAGATTCCATAGTTGATTTTGTTTAGGTTGGGTTTTAACTGTTTGATGTATAATGCTTCAAGTATTTTTTAGTTTTTGTCTATTGTTTTCATGTCGAAGTATAGTTGTGTTTTCGACAAGTATTTTACGGAATTGTGTGTGCGGGCAGGCATGTTGTTTTAAATGCCTAAAAATGTTAGAGTTTTCATTAAAATGTAGTGTCAAGCGTCGTGAAAGCGAGTTTGTGGTGTGACCAACATAAATATTATTTAATTCGTTGGAGATACACTCTCCCAAAGGGCACTTGAATTTATAAACTATTTTGGTTTTTTGCAAATCGCTAACCGGGGGAGAAGAATCATTGCGAAGTATTAAGTTGGATATACTAGATTTAGTGTAGTATATGATTAATTTAATTTTTTTGCTAGGATCTGTAGTTGATATATTAGAATTTACTAAATTTTTTAGTATGTGTTCATCTTGTTTATAAGTAGTATGCATTTGATTACGATATAGGAGATTAATATATTTGAGATCAGTAGAAGCAGTATTATGTACAATTTGCTTATTATTGAGATTTCTAAGAAAGCATCTTATTTGTTCATCAACTATATAGTTTGGAAAGCTATTATTAATAAGTGTCTGTTTTATATTCTTTAGTTCACTGTAAAAAATCTGTTTGGTGGATGAATTAGTTTCTGCACGATGTATTAGATTCTTTATAATTGCTATTTTGTAGTAATATGGGCATTCGCTCTTGTAGTTAAGTGTACATGAATTTATGCTTGTAGGTTTTTGTATGGCGAAATAGTAAATTTGTTATTATTTGTGTTTATCAATATGTCAAGGAAGGGATTTTATTATTAGTATTGAGTTCATATGTGAATTTAAGGACAGAATTATTTTGGAACCGTTTTTGAAGTTGAATTATTTCATCTGTATTTTTAACTAACATAAGAATATCATCAACGTATCTTAGGTAGATTGATGGTTTTTTAAAATCTGTAAATAACTTATTTTCGAGGTTCGACATGGAGAAATTGCTAAATGTCGGGCCCAATACTGAACCCATGGAGACACCATCACGTTGTATATATATATATTGTTATTATGATCGAAGAAAGGGACTTCAGTAGTACAAGTTAATAGTAGTTTTCTTAATATATTAGGATTAATTTTAAGTGGGGGTAAAGATGAGTTACTGTATATATTTCTTATGATTATGTCAATAGTTTCACTAACAGGGACATTGATAAATAAGTTTTCAACATCAAGTGAAGCCATGATTTCATTGTCAGGTTTTTCACTTTTTAGGATTTGGATTACTTCTAATGTTGACTTAACACTATATTTACTAGGAAGATAGGGAGTAATAAGTTGGTTGATGTATTTTGTTAGATGATATACAGGAGTTGGAATTTGCGATATGATAGGACGGAGAGGATAGTTAGCTTTATGTGTTTAGATTTTATTAAAAAATAATGGATAAATATTGTGAATTTCTTTTTTCGGTTAATGATAATGTTACCAAACTTATCAGAAGATACGAAAAAATTTTACATAAAATAAATAGACAACACTTGTCTATATTATTTAATGAAACGTGTACATATATATATATATATATATATATATATATATATATATATATATATATATATATATTTGTGCATTCGGGCGGCAATCCTTTTATGCACATTTCATTGAAACGACAGACAAGGTGCTTTTATTTAGTTTTTTATACAATTTCTCATGCGATCTAATAATACTTTTTCTTTTTAGATGATAAATTATATAAAAATTGTCTGAATGTTCTTTTCATCCGAGTGCTTTCGGCTATACATTTAGCCATTTTCAAGGATTAAATATTTTAACTGTTAAATAAGAAATAGGTTGTTGTATACATGTTTTATAAAATGTTTTCATTTTTCAAAACACGGTCAAGATATTGTGTCCATGTTCATAGTTGATATTATTAAGTGTTGGTTTTTTTTGTTTTTATTAATAAGGCTTCCATTATTTTTAGCTTTTTTGCATGTAGATGATGCTATTATATTTGTGTTGTCAACAAGTATGTTACAAATAGTGTTCAGTAGGTCTCCATGAATATTTAAATGAGATCTAATTGTGCTATCGTAAGAAAGGTGTAGAGTGAGTCTGCGTGTCAAACATGTTGTAGTGTGGCCTATATAATTATTTACGAATAATGAAATCTGCGTATATATAAAATCTAATATTACGAGGCATTAAAAAAAAAAAACAAAAAAAAACAGGGGAAGCAACCGGTTTCGCTCCTGCTCTTCAGGCTTCAACGGGAGATTTAAAATTAACACAGATAAATGTACAATAAAAGGAATTATAAAGAAAAAAATATGCAAAAGGAACTAGAGACAAATGACAGCGAGCCCCAACAAACACTCACGTTGTTTGCACAAAGATGGCTTGCGGGACCCGATGTAAAGTGTGTGTATATATATATATATATATATACACACACACAGAGACACACACACACACACACACATATATATATATATATATATATATATATATATATATATATGTAAAAGACAAGGAGAAGTATATCTGGTATATCGAGACGTATTACCTAACAGACCATATTCAGTTTCATATTGCTTCTGTTTTTCATTTTTTACTGCTATTATTTTTAAATATCCCACATCCAAATGACTAAAGTTTTATTAGGAAGGCAAATATGTTGTATGATTTTGGACGTAAATTTTTAGTGTTCGATTGCCAAATGAATTCACCTGCAATACATTTTAGCCTTCATAAATCATTTTCTTTTTTAAGATTAAAACTTTTTTCTTTACATCTTTATTATGTTGAATGATTAATGCATAAAGTGATTAGTTTTATAAAACATCGCTTTTATATTCATATATCTTTTATTTAATTAACTCGATGATTCAACCATGTATTTCTTGCCTGTTTCGCAAATTTCTTTTTAATGTTCGTATTTTATGTTAATTAATATTCTTATTTGGTTTGTACAGGAATCCCTCGATTAATGCTTTTTCGATTAGTGCGCTAAATTGTTTTATACCAAAATTCGATTAGTGCAGATATAATATTCGATTAGTGCAGATATAATATTCGATTAGTGCAGATATAATATTCGATTAGTGCAGATATAATATTCGATTAGTGCAGATATAATATTCGATTATTGGCGTAAAACATTCTTCAGTTTAACCATCGTAATTGAAAATTAATTTTTTCGTAGCTACCGATTAATTAAATTTTTTTTTAAATTTAAAAATGTTAAATTGGTAGCTATTTTGTTTGTCAAGTATTACGTTATTTAGTAATGTTAAAAAAAGACGTTTATAAATCTATCAATTTTATAATATAAACCAATAATAAAAATACATATTTGAATATTTGTCTTTATTATAATTTGGAATAAATTTTGATTTTTCTTTCTTGTTTATTTTGAAGGTCTTAAAAGGAAATTTCTGATTTTTTTGTAAAAAAATGGACGATTTAATTAGATACAGAAATTTACATTTATTAAAAAATATCGAAATATAAAAGATGTATGCATTTACTATGGAAAGATTATAAATCAAATTTTTAGATTAAAATATTAAAGATTATGATATGCTTGCAAAATTTAAAGTAGCAATTTCTCAGAATCGCCAATTTTATGAAGAACACAAAAATACCATGTGGCAAATCAATCTAAATAATTTTTTAATAAAAAAAGATTAATAATCATTAATTCAGAGTATTTTTTATTCTAACTTCTTATATATACATATATTTTTTAATTAAAAAGCACGCAAATTAAGAAATTAATTGTGAATGAGACTAAAATTTGAGGTACAAATTGCATCATTTCCTATAAGTTATTAGATTCGATTAATACGTTTTCGATTAGTGTGTATCTTTTAATGGACACATTAGCTGCACACATTGAGGGATTCCTGTAGCTGTTAAAATACATATTAAGTTTCTTTCCAAGTCATTATTGAATTAGTAGGTAGTATTCGTTTTATTTAACGCAAAAGGTAGTCAGTCGTAATATATACAGGTATATTTTTGAAAAAGTTAAAAATCATGCATTTTTTGGTAGCTGGTTGCATTATACACAGGCAATGTTTCCCTGAAGGGGTTAAAATTCATACCAAAAGAATTCAAGGACCACACTTTACATGAAGTCGACTTGTACACGAGTATATACAATATGTATCCAGCACGTTCCATGGTCACCGAATGGACTCTGAACTTCCATCTATCGCGATGAACGGTGATTCTGTCAAGGAGACTTCTTGCCTTGAACGTCTATTGAAACTCAACCCAGACATCGTCGAACTCTTGCATACGATCCATCGCTAACGATCCTGGAAAAATAGTCACTTCCCTTAATACTGCTTCAGTAAGAACCTGACTCCTCTTGCTATCATCTTCCCTTACAAGAGCCAGATCAGGTTGAAAATGGAGTACTGCTACAAAGTTCTCACTTCCCAGTCTTGATAGAGTCCAAAAGCGTATCCGCGTCCTTGTGGGTGATGAATTATTTTCCACCTTGCAAGCTCTTTCCTCCAGACGAAACGTTGGAAGCTTTATCGCTATTTCCATGGAAAGTGTTAAGATAAAATACATTCTTTCGTCCCAACAATTTTAACCTACCCGCCCTCACACCCATTATAGCGAATCACCCTCATTCCCTTCGTGTCCCACTGGGAAGATGTAAGTTCTACTCTAGCAGATTCTTTCCACGAAACGCTGCTTTGTTGTAAAGCAACTCCCAAGTGGATGCTTCCCGATTCTACAATTTTAACCTGTTCATGAATAGTTAACCATTATCTTCCCCACATATCCACCACAAATTTTGTCTCTTACTCTGTAACACTCTGCCTCGAGTGGCTCTTGGACCTTGGCGAACATCAGTCAAAAAATGCCAAGAATTAACTAATATCCTTTCTTTTTTGTCGTCTCATGCTTTCTTTGACTAATCTCAGTTAATTCTGTAACCCTCTACCCCTAATGGCTCTTGAGCCTTGTACAGGGTGAATATTATTTTAACAAAGAAAAAAAATGATTTATGATATATTCTTTTCTAATTCTGTGAATCCAGTAAGCTTTCTGACAAGCATTGTGAGAGTTTAAGAGTATTTCTGAATATCTATGCCGATGATACGACGATATACGGGCGCATCTCTAAAATTCTAGACGATCAGAGATTGACAGCTGACCTCTCTTCTCATCTAATATTAACTTCCCAGGGGGAAAAAAACTGGTTGATTACATTCAATGCCTCGAAAACCAAACCAGTTACATTGCATCACCGCCTGTCAGACCCCGAACCAATCTCGATAAGCCGATGTCACCTCTAGGAGGCACCGTGTCTTGAGAGACTATTGGGCCTCAAAGTTACGCCTCAAGTGGAACACTTATATACGATCCATTGCTAAAAATGCAGATAAAATGATCGGCTCCTTGTACCGCTCCAGTTATCACCTGACTCCTCATGCTATCTTCTACCTTTATAAGAGCCATTTTCAGGCCGAAAATGGAGGACTGTTGCCATATTTGGGCGGGAGCTGTTTAATCCTCACTTTCCGGTCTCGATAGACTCCGAAAGCATCTCTGATTCCTTGTTGGAGAACAATTATTTTCCACTCTTTCTCACAGGCGGGATGTGGCAAATCTCTCACTGCCTTATTGCTACTACCATGAAAAGCGCTCAGACGAACTACATTCCTTGGTTTCACCAGATCTAAACTTCACGGTTAGGACCCGCCATGCCATTTGCATCGTAGCATACCATCCTCATTCCTTCCGTATTCCATCGGTGAGAAGTAAGTTCCACTCAAACAGCCTCTTCCCACGGACCACGATCCCGTGGAACACACTCACAAGAGGATGTTTCAGCGATCACTATAATCTTAACCTGTTCAAGTCTAGAGTTAACTGATTTTCCCCTTCTATCCATATAAACTACCACTTAACGTAACCCTCTACCTTGAGGCGCCCCAGGCCTTATACAGGGTGAAACTTACTGCAACAAAAAATTACGATTTCCAATTATTTAATTCTATTCATATCTATCTATCTATCTATCTATCTATCTATTTAGCGAGCTAGCTAGCTCAGTCTATTTCTTTCTTTCTTTCTTTCTTTTTATCTATCTATGTCAGTTTTTTCATATCTATCTAGCTAGCTAACTCAGTCTATTCCTATCTTTCATTGTCTTTTCACTATCTATCTATCTATCTATCTATCTATCTCGGTCTGTTCATATCTATCTATCTCAGCCCAGTTCTATCTCTCTCTCTCTCACTTTATTTCTATCTATCTATCGATCTATCCTGGCTTACCGACATATCACGTTGAATTACCGATTCTCGTACGATCACCGAAGTTAAGCAACATCGATCCTGGTCAGTACTGTTGGGTGACCGGTTGGGAATACCAGGTACTGCAAGCTTGGATGTGTGGTTGGTGTATTAGATAATATCTTGAAATTGTTAATCGGCGAGCCGAGTTCCAATTCCAGTTGGGTTCGTTATATCCACTTATGCTCAAATACCCTCAGACATTGTACGGGATGAATCTTACTGTAAAAAAAAAATAAAATAAAATTTGAATAGAAGCCGAAAATTATTACGGATTTGATTTTGTTATGATGGAAAAAGAAGGACAAACATTCGTTTTTATTGCTTTATTTTCGATAGACTGTTTAAGATCATGATAAGTACGACGTGTCATAATACCGAGGAAAGGTACTAAGTAAATTCGATTGTATGTTCGATGTTTAGTTTATTTACAACATCAGTTAGTATCGTTTTAATCTGATATATTAAAAAAGCATCATTAATATATTGAAAATCTTTTGATTGTTTGGGTAAATCATTTTTAAAAGGCCAGTTACTAGTTTAGCAGAGAAACAGAATTTATACATAGAGATAACAAATTAAAGCCAAATTTATACAATTATTAGAAAGCATAAATCTCTAACTGCACACTAATTTTCGTCTAGTTAAGTAAAACAAACGCTGCACTCTACTCAAAATTTATTAAAACAAACACAAATATATCAGAGTGCTGGCTATTATCGACGCGACTCTCGCTTGCAACAGATTTCTACAACTACGTCCGCGCGCTTCCCTTATATAGGCTATAAGAGAAGCCGGACAGCACAGAAAGAGAGAGAGAGAGAGAGAGAGAGAGAGAGAGAGAGAGAAAGAGAGAGAGAGAGAGAGAGAGACTTCACACACAAACGCTAATCACAGAGCCTACCCGAGAACACGGCTGACTGCCTGTCCGACCATTAGGCTGTGAAAACGACCTCTTGTAAGCACAGAAAGAGAACGGACTTCATTATCAATGCGACAAGCCCAAATCCATAGCAAACAAGCAGTTAATTTCTCATTTCACACCTCGTACACAGTACATTCTAAGGCTACACTATATTTATCAGAGACTTTTTTCATATCTTGTAAATGAAAATAAATCTTTGGTCATTTCTCCAAACCTGTGTCTAATTTGTTTTTTACTTCAACGAACTTCCACCTCAGATCACAGGAAATCTCATAAAAAAAACATGTTGAAATGCTGCTAAGAGGCAATCCCGTCGGTAATACGAATTTTTCTCTTTTAGAATCTTTTGGTAACGTTTTGAAATCCTCCCAGAATTTAGTATTGTTGAAGTTAATCCTGAAGATTTGCTTATGGCCCTGGATTTGTTAAGAAAATTGAAAAGCTATTCCATGAAATCGAAGATCTGTATCGTTTATTCCACGCTTATGTTCGAAATACATTAATTAAGAAATATGGTGCCAAATATTTCAAAGATAATTTGATTCCAGCGCATATTTTAGGTAAGTATTACGCCCTCACCCTCACGCCGGCAGATATAGTGCCACCTTTTATTGTATTTTTCGGAATACAATATAGATATTATTGGTCCTGACCTGTGGTCTCTGGCTTCAGTCACTTCCACGCCGCAGTAATGTAGATTCCCTGTGCCTTTTCTATAAACTAGAATCTTTTTGCAACACTCGTTTTGAAATCTTCAAAAGTATTTCGTATTCTTGAAGCTATCACTATGATTTTTTGTCAAGATTTAACAAACAAAGTTTCGTTCAATTTCGCAAACCAATCGATAAAAATTTGAATAAGCTGATTTGTTTTGAAAAAGACTACTTCACGGTTTAATAATTTCTTTAATTTAATTTAATTTTATAAAAATTCACGGTAAACAATATGTTTTAAAAAAATTTGTTTCAATTTACCAATGTATGGCTATTTTAGAGGGTGTAACATATGGACGGGCTAACAGTAGCCACAGAATATTATCGATAACAAGGATAAAAACGATTACCACATGTGGATTAACTTTGATTTGTTGCCAAAACTTTATGGTTTTATCTATTGGTAGGAATTGGTTAGTCTTTGATTACACTAGTAGATTATCAAACTATAAACAGTTCACTAAACGTTTCTAATTCGAATTTAGTAAACCAACAACTTGCAGAGTCCAAGAATTACGATTAATCAATCTTTGACGAATTCATTTGAAAAAATCAAGAAAAAGGTTCTCCTTGTCGCTATCATTTCATGTATGAGGATAACATTCCAACACGAAAGACCTGAGAATTTTTCAAGCGGAGTTTTGGCAGATAAAATTTTTATCTAAGCTAGATAATTTTCCAAACATTTCCCATGAGGATAAATCGAATGTTTTGGAGATAAGATTTTGAAAAGATAAGCACGATGCCAACATACAGACCTGGTAGGTATAAATAACTTGATCTGGTTATTTATACGAAGATCTGGTCAACATTTTTATGTGGGAATGCTAATAAAAAAGTTCACGGTCTTACTGAATGAAACTTGAACTCCAGGAGAATAGCGTGAGGTCATAGGATTTTCCATTGTAAATATCTGGATGCTTCTAAAATATTTTTTTTCGGGGATGAAATATATGAAATTAGGGACAATGATAGAGAACGTCGGTTTTCATACCTAAGTAACTATGAATTTATATTAATCTTCTGTGTGCCGTGTCCCTTCAGGGCGTGGGCGATCATGGCTCTTCACAATTTCCTATCCATTATAGCTTGTTGAATTTTAACTTTTTTTTTTAAATCTCTCCTAAACCCTGTTTTGCCATCCATTTACATAAGTTCGTTTGGCAGATTATGAGCAGTTCCTCTCGTCTTCCTTATGTTTCCGTTGCCCCTCTTACTTTCAAGATGTCCTGTGAGTGTCAAATTTTCCAAGCCCCCTTTCCTCAATAAATGTCATATAAATTTCAACTGTCTCTGCCTGACGTTAAGTATAAGTGTAATTTTGGTTTACATTTTCTCTCAAATTTCGACTTTGTTCATATATTTGGTCCATTGTATTCTTAGTATCCTGCTGTAGAACAAGATTTATGTTGCCCTATGTCTCTCCTTCATCTGTGAGGGGATTGCCCAGCATTCACTGCCATATAAAAGAACCGATATCAAGTAACAGTTCAGTACTCTTGTTTTTGTTTCTGTTGCTTCAAGTCTCTTCTTCATCTGTGAGGAGATTGTCCAACATTCACTGCCATATAGGAGGATTGATATTACATAACAGTTCAGTACTCTTTTCTGTTTCTATGACCAAGTCTCTTCTTCATCTGTGAGGAAATTGTCTAGCATTCACTGCCATATAGGAAGACTGATATTACATAACAGTTCAGTACTCTTTTCTTTGTTTCCGTTGCTTCAAGTCTCTTCTTCATCTGCGAGGAGATTGTCCAGTATTCACTGCTATATAGGAGTACTGATATTACGTAACAGTTCAGTATTCTTTTCTTTGTTACTTACAAAGTTTTCCTGTTTTTTATACTTTGCTTAACTTTTGGAAGGCATCTTTCGCTATTCTATATAAAAAGGAAGTCAATATCTGAAATATAAACCTTATAGACCTAACCGAAATCATAAGAGTAGTGTCCAGAATGGGAAGTCAGTTAAAATAGCATTTAATGGCGTAGTCTTCAAAGGTAATCAAAGTGTAGTATCTGTTCTCCTCATCTCTAATAATAATGGTAATATTAGCCGTTTCCTTATAAGAAATCATCCGGTAGTCATCGACCAGTAATAGTTGAGTTACACTTGCCTTCACTATCTGGCCATCGGGCTGGGATCAACGCGTAGTATCAGCTCTCCTCATCAATAATGATGATGGTAATATGAGCTGTTTGCATATAGATAAATATCTGTATTCATCGACAGATCAGCCAGTGCTACTTGAGTTTTGGTTTTCTTCACTCTCTGGCCATCAGACTAGGATCAAAGTCTAGTATCTGTTTTCCTAATCTTTAATGGTAATATTAGCCGTTCCCTAATACTGCTTCATTGATCGAACAGCCAGTGAAATTTACAAAATCTTTCTCTTAAATCCATTTTTCAGGAAAATAGCTTTCTCAAGTCCAATAACTGTTATCGGTCTTTCCACTGTTGATGGCACTTTCCTTCCTAGCATTTTGTTTGAAGTAATGTGGAACTTCAACATCTTTATTATTTCATGATTCTTTCTTCGAGTTACATGTATTATACATTTTAGTTGTTGCCGTTGCTGAAATTCCTCTAGTTATATATATATATATATATATATATATATAACGTACGATCTTTTTTTATGGGCGCATGGCTGTGTGGTAAGAACGTTCGCTTTCTGACCATGAAATCCGGGTTCGAATCTTACCATGTTCGATTTGTCAGGAGGGCGACTTCTTCATGTTATCGGACTGGATCGAGGTGGATCCTAGCATGCGGCACTTTTGGACAATACCTGCAAACCATACCGCGGGTTGAACCAAGCCTTGTGAATGAAATTGGGTAGAATGAAATTGGGTTTGAACTCTTGTGGGTTGGGCTAGCATGAAGCCACAAGTCATCGTGGCCGATGACTTGAGCGTGATGGCCTTGTTCAAATTGTTGATCACGCTAGATAACACGCTCTTTCCCAGAAACTGTAACTAAGGTCTGTTCAACATAGTTGCAGTATAAACCACAGGTGGGCTCTGTGTGTGTTGAGCAATCACAAAATGTGCCTATATATATATATATATATATATATATATATATATATATATATATCAGGTCATCCCATAAGTTCTGTCCGAATTTTAATAAAAGAAAACAAGTGACCAAATGTTACATTTAATTACAGATTCAATCAACAATGTATTTTCCCCTGATTATCTATGACTTCCTTCCATCTATTAACAAGCTTACTAATTCCATTACTGTAAAATTCTTTTGGCTTTGATTCGAAGAACTCACAAATGTCAGTTTTAACTTTTCTTGTGTTACAAATGATTCTGTAAGCTACAAAACAAATGGTAGTCTGAAGTAGCAAGATCGGGAGAATAAGGTGGATGAGGAATTTTCTCCCAACCAAGTTCTTCGATCTTTTGTGACGTGATTCTTGCTGTGTGGGGTCGCGCATTGTCCTGATGAAACATCAACCCTTTTCGATTCACTAGAGCAGATCGTTTTTTACTCAAAGCTTGGTTCAAACGCTCTAATTGCTGACAGTATACTTGGGCATTAATTGTTGCATTAGGTGGTAAGAATTCAAAGTGGATTATTCCTTGGCAATCCCACCAGATTGAAAGAAGGACATTTTGCCCATGAAGTTCCCTTCTCGGCTGTGGCTGGGGTCCTTCCGCTTTACCAAGCCACTGTCTACGACGCTTAACATTTCGATAAAAGATCCATTTTTCGTCGCGAGTCACAAGTCTATCCAAAAAATGTGAAACAAGTTGGCGAGAATGGAGAGAAGAGCAGATGTCAACTCGGGATTTGAGGTTGTTTTCAGACAATTCGTGAGGCACCCATTTTCCAAGTTTAGGAATTTTTCCAAGTTGTTGAAGATGACAATGAACTGTTGTATGGTTTGAAATGAGAACCACTGCCTATTCCTGAACTGATAAAGCAGGATTTTCTTTAAGGGCTGCTTCAAGAAGTTTTTCATCAAACTCAACTGGACGTCCGGTTCGATCTTCATTTTCAAGGGTGAAATCTCCACCTCTGAATTTTGCAAACCATCTTCTGCAAGTTCTTTCATTCACACATTCCTCTCCATAAACTGAGTGAATGTTTCTAGCCGCTTCGGCTGCTGAGTTTCCTTTCTTGAACTCATAAAGCATTATGTGCCTCAAATGATTCTTGGGTACTTCCATGTTAGCAGGGTTTTAATCAAACAAAATTTATTTTTATTGTTCTCTGAAATAAAATTTGATCAGTTTAAATGCATCTAAACATAAAAATATTGTTCAGCTCCATTAGATATTATAAAATGTTCTTTAAATTTCGTTCATTTTAACAAAAAGTTAAAATTCAGACAGAATTTATGGGATGACCTGATATATATATATATATATATATATATATATATATATATATATATATATATATATATATCTTTGTTATTTGCCACAGTTCTTTATAGTTCTGTAGGGACAATCTAATTCTTTAACTTCAGTTCAGTAGCAGAATAAAGATTTTGGAAAAGAACCTAAACGGTAAACAGAAAATTCTTTGAATTTATGGAATAAGTAGTTAATATTTTCACTATATACATGCAGACCACCTGAAGAAGGCCGGAGCGTACAACGGCCGAAACGTTGTGATAGATATGGCGACAAAGATGAGGACAATAGTCCGAATAATGTAAATAATGTATATAATTCACGGCTACATCTAGCCAGCTTAACTGTCAACTGATGACATCTGATCTCCGTCGACGCTTAAATTCAAAAAGTCTAAGAGCTCATCCGAACAATTACCATTAAAATATTTATAGACAAGAGACAAGGAGGCAACCTTATGGTGGTGAAAAAGCGATTGAAACCGAGACGCCAGATCAGGACCAATAATATTGCTGATTGGATTTTATCAAGGAGCTCAAGGTAAATAGCAGGGGCAACCAGACCATATATGACAGAAATATTCTAGGCATGGACGAATGGTAAAAATAGATGTTTGATAGATTCTGGAGAGAAAAATTGTCTCGCATGACACAGTGAAACAAATTTCTTAGCAGCTGACCTAACAATGGATTCCATATAGTCTTTCCCCTTTATGTCAGCTGAGAACGTTAGCTGGAGGTTAGTATCAATCTAGTCTCACCACCAAAGGTCTGAATTTTGACCAAACTGGGCGCTACCTTTATCTAGCGAGATAAACGGATGTCTACTATATGTATGAATACTGTCCGGTCAATATGAGGGTAGAATACTTCATTCCCTGCTGAAGGTTAAAACCTCACCTCCAAAACCTTCCGATAGATACTTATAGACGAATGTCTAGCTTTCTGGCATTAGTGTAAATTAGACATGCCTGTTCAATATCGCCTATGGTCACCGACTTTCGACCACAGGATTTCCGTGTTAATTCAATCAGCAGGCAGCCCTACATCACGTGACCCGCTTAGCCTACATAAGCGGTGTCTTATAAAACAATACCTTTTGATCTAGTCTAAATCGGATTACGTTTTTTGGCACTTGAAGAAACAAGACCTGTGCTTACCTTTGCGACTCAAGTACAAACCTTTGTCTCCCTTTCTATTAAATTCTTTTTATTTTCATATAAGATTTATATCCCACATTAAACGACCTAACATACATTGGTATATCTTTAAATTCACCAATCTAACCTGACCAAAAATTTAGGAATTGAGTGTTATGAATAATCAAGAGTGATCTCCCCTTGTTTCGTTACTATCCTCTTTGAGAGAGCTATTTCTGTTTACTGGGAAACCTTGTATTCTCAGTTGAATAAAGCTTTCTTAAAGCCTATACCTGAGTACTTTTGTCATTACACGGAGATCATTATTTAACGTCGTTAAAATAGGTTTCTTTATTTAAAGACTGAGCATTTCATGAAAGGATAATTTAGTTTATCGATAAGCAATCTTGATCAGTAAACATGTCTGTACACCGGCAAGATGATGTATTTCACCAGCTGACGTTGTAAGTGTGTTGTTACTTGATCTTACTATTCTGTACACTGACCATTGAGCTACAACTACGTTTCTTTGTGCTGGTCTCTTGAAAAAGCGATTTTAGGCTGGAATCATGACTTAAATGTGTTACAAATAACACGAGTTGAATACAGATTTCTCTTTTCTCTGTTTAGTTTTCGTTCAAATATACATTACTATTTTGTCGCGTGTCTTAATCAATAACTGGTCATGACTAATCAATTTTGACCTTTGTTTGATAAACCCATCGCACAAGACCTCGGTGCTTAACAGAGCTATCGCCACATAACAAAGTGGTGATAATTATCAGTTTTTATGCAAACGTGACTTTAAAGAGGACAAGCTTAGTAGATATGGCATCAGACCTGAGGTTTAGAAGCTTATTGTTTGAACCATAAAATCTTTAACTATATCGTTTACTATCTGTCTATATTTCTGAGATGAGGTATTATGCACATCATTTACATTATTCGTTCTATTGTTCTCATCTTTGTCGCCATATTTATCACAACGTTTCGGCCGTTGTACGCTTCGGCCTTCTTCAGATGGTTTGAATGTCGACTGTTCTAGTTCTACGTGCCATGTTTAATGGATGTCAGTTATCAGTTATCTCCTGTTAATTTTCCTTCTGAAAGTTCTCCACTGCCTTAACCGGGTATTGAACTCACAACTCTTTAGCTCCTGTCACTCGATCTAACCAACGCCTTTATCCACTGTCCCATGTGTCCTTGACAGGTCCCAAAGAGTGTGATTTCTACATCTAATGTCACTGACTCTGAAATTTTATTTATTATTTATTTACAATCCTTTTTTTTTAAATAGGAGTTGATAGGTTTGCCTATCACCCGGTTCACACTCCTCACCGGTCTTTTGAACAGGAATAAACGTTTATTCCTTGTTTTCTTTTTAGGATTCGGTTTTTGAATTCTTCTATTATCTTTTCCTTCTCTTTTACTTCCAGTATCCACCCCCTTACGTCTTAGTGGCTTTGTCGCCTTGCTTCTGGTGAATTGACATAAATTAAAAAGCACTATTTAGATACAAAAGTTATCTCCTTTTTAAAATTTTGATTCTTCGCTGAAATGAACCATTTGATGTAGAGGAGCCAGTTTTCGGGCAGATTCGGGATCATTACCCCCACCCCTATTTCCCTAACCCTAACTCTTTTAATGTTAACGATTTGCTAGATTAGAAGATCTGGACCCTGATTTGCAGCAATCTATTTAAAATCAATAATAAATCAATTTATAATTAAATCAACAGAAATAAAGAATACTGTACAGCTATGCCATATCGGCCCTCTTCCACAGCAGACAATTCCTTCACAGATGAAAAGGAGATTTGAAGCAACACAGATTTAGTTCTACTGAGAATACCATGGAGAAATCATGTGATTAATAAGGAAATCATAGACTTACAATCAGAAAGAGACAACTGAAATTCCAGGGGCACATAACGAGGAAAGAGGAATGGTTAACGTCAAACATTACTTGGAGTAACAAAAAAAATAAAATCTAAAGAGTCCGCAATGTTATTAGTTCTGACCTGACATCTCAGCTTCAGTCATTTCCCCATCGCCGTAGCTTCCCGCTGCCTTTTCTATAACTACTTTCAGGGTAATTGTTCTTATGAGCTTTCCTCTACAGTACAAATTTTACATATGGGAGCTAGTTGGGACTACATAGAGACTCTGAGGTATTATGGTGACTGTAGTAAGAATGGTGTTATTGGACCGTACCCATAATAACATAATGGACTATTCCATACGTAATAAATACTGCGCCTCAAGAGGAAACAGGGAGTTCAGTTACTGTTCAGTCTGAAGTCTGGAGTGAGATCCGTCAGGAGTCAGTCAGTCAGTCGAGTCAGAGGCAGTGCGAAACAGAGTCGCGTTCAGACAATTGCTACTAAACCTGATTGTTCGTACTAACACTTTCTTTTTCTCTGTATATATTCCTGTTTGTAATATATCTGTGTTATTCCATATCCGTGTTCGAGTTCTTCTTTATTGGTTCTACCTTGGACTATCACCGTGGTACAAGGAACCGGACCATAACAAATGGTAAGAAAGAATGTGTTGTTTTGGTGTAAGGAATTCTGTGGTATATTTGGGTCAGTAACTGTGCCTAGCTAAGTTTAAGATAAGGATATACTGAAGTTCAGCCTTTCTCTATCTCCACTTTTGGCCTTGTGCGACATATTTGTATTATCCAAAATAAATATTACTTTCCTCCATGCTACCTAGATTTTTTGAATTTAAACGCAGTACTAGACTGGCGGCTTGGTCTCATCATTTTACAGTTGAAATGACTAGATGTAACCGTAAGTTCTATACTAAGAGTTTCTTCTATCGCACTTCTCGCTTGTGGAAATCTCTTCCAGCTTCTTGCTTCCAAGTCAACTTTGGTCTTCAAACATTTAAATCCAATGTCAATCGTTAACTTCGGTCGTCTTAATTCTTGATCTTTTATTGCCTTCTCTCCTTAATAGCAAATTTTTTTTCACATTCTCTAACAATCAGTAACCCCCTTGCGTCTTAGTGGGTTTATTGCCTTGCTTGAGGTGAAATGATTAAAAAGAAGAAAAGAAAAGAAAGAAATGAACCATGAATTTACTAAAGCTCAAATTTGAAGATTTTAGAAGTATAGAAAAACATCGGAAATACATTTTATAGATAACAAGAAAGCGAAACTGTAAGGAGAGGTGGTGGCGGAAAGGAGCGCTATAATGTAATGTTGTTGAATGCGAAAAATGCTGAATTATTCGATTTTGAATAATAATAATAATAATAATAATAATAATAAGAAGAAGAAGAAGAAGAAGAAGAAAAAACGAGTTTTCAGGAAATATCGTATCGCTGAGATGTTTTGATTGATTTCAATACAATCGAAATTCAGTTTTCTGTTTACAAAAACTGACTGCACCTGAGTAACACTTTAGAATCACCGGAAAACGGCATCGCCTCCCCCCCTCCACTGATCAAAATGTCTATGTTGTAAAATTTTGTTTAGTCGGCGCAATGATGGATCATTTGGTGAAAAACTTCACTCTTGGTGCTCAATTTCAAAATTACTACTAATAAGACTTATCTTAGTTTGGTACAAGGCTAAAAAGTGGGGAGTACATTAAAAACTGAACGCAGTGAATTGGCGCATCCAAGCGATGCTTGTAAATCCCTTAGGGCACTTCGACGTTGTGCAGTGGTTAGCAAGCTTGCCTCGCCAGATTAATTACGGCTAAATAATGAATACGAGTTGCACAAGGTGCCCCATACTTTGAGCCTCGTTCAACATATAAACTACGCTAAGAAAATCACCATTTAGGCACATCGAAATAGTGTAATGGTTAACAAGTTTTTCTTGATAGATCAATTGTGACTGAATAATGAGTTCGATCCGCACTGTGTGCCCCACACTTTCGGCCGTGTGCCACATCTCAGCTGCGCTTAGAAAAATCTTAGGGTACTTCGAAGTTGTGTAATGTTAGAAAGCTTGTCTCAATAGATCAGTTACGACAGAGCAGTGAGTTCGATCCTCACTGGAGCTCCCTACTTTCGGCCTTTTGTCACATTTGAGCTATCACTATAAGATTTAGCTTGAGTTGGCACAAGGCTATAAAAGTGGGGAATATGATGAAAACTGAACCCAGTGAATTGGTCAGCAAAATGTTCTGAGTAACTATTTGCTCTACAGTAGGCACCTTTGAAGAATAAAATAGAAAGTTTCATTGTGTCGGAAATTCTCTCTCTCTCTCTCTATATATATATATATATATATATATATATATATATATATATATATATATATATACCTGGTGTAATAGCAAAATTGTCCAATTGTTAAATTAAGCTTTGAACCGTTGTATCTTAGAAATGCTGAAAAGTACGTTACTAGAATTCTCCGAGGTTTTTATAACACTATGGAAAAGGTATGAATCCTCTAATTCTCCGCCCCCTCCAGCTATGAGCAAATAGCAGGGCAGACCGGGTTCTATAGCCTTGGATGGCAACTGGTGTACCGCAGAAAGAGAGAAATGACGAAAGTGGAAGAGAGAGTAGGATGTGAGAGGAAGAGAGATAAACAGGCAGATGGCTGACGAAGAAAGTAATGAGAGAAAAAGCTTAACAAATCGATAGGGGAAACTAAGAAGAAAGAGGTGTAGAGATAAATAGGGTAAAAGAGAAACAGAGTTATTAGGGGGAGAGAGAGGACTGCAAATTGCAAGAGAGTGGTATGAGGAGAGATAGAAAGAAAGGGAAAAAGTGTTATAGAAAGGGGCACGCGATAGGCAGACGACCTGGAAAGAAAGACCCGCCTTTGTTTCAAATACACACGTCGCACTATAAACACACACACACACACACACACACACACACAGAAGTGGAAATAAAAAGAGATGGAGGAAGAGAAACGGAGCGAGAGAGGTGAAGAGCGAAAGAGATATGAGAAAAATAGAGAGATGAGAAAGAGAGAGATATGGAGGAAAGAAGACCGGAGGAGAGTGAGTTAGTTAATGAGAGAGAGGAAGAGAGAGAAAGAAATAAGGAAAAAGAGCTGAACGAGATATACGGAGACAGGGAGAGAGACGAGGGAGAGAGACGAGTAGAGGTATATAGAGCATAGAGAGAGAGAGAGGAAAAGATGAGGAGACAGAAAGAAAGAAAGTGAGTGAGCGAGAGAAAGAGAATTGGTTATTCAATGGCAAAACTGATAGTTCCCACATGTTCCGTTAAGGAGCAGACTTGAGCTCCCGGGACTTCATCGCCTTTAATCGTTGGCATATGGTATCCCGAAAAAAAATATCCGTCACTTATTGCATTCATCAAACAGCGTTCATTGTCAAATTAAAAAAATCTAAATTGCGTTCTACTTGACAAGGTTTTATTTTAACCCCTTTTCGCTCCTTTTCACACAAACATATGCGCGCGAACGAACACACGCGCAGACACACGACGAAAAAAAATGCACCAATAAAAAAAAGTGCATACAGTGTAACCCGGATATAAGAGACCCGGATATAAGAGAAACCCGGATATAAGAGAGATTTTCTCTGGTCCCAAATTAGAGCCTGTGTTAATGTATACATATAGACCAAATCCGGATATAAGAGAAAGCCGGATATAAGAGACTTCTTCTCCGGTCCCGGCAACTCTCTTACATCCGGGTTACACTGTATAAAAAAATCGAGAAGTATAATCAGATGTACTGATAACCCCTATTGAGTGAACAGTCGACCAGATTGTTTAAATGCCGAACTCTGCCTTGAGCAGAGAGGAACTCGGACGAGTCTTTGCCGAAGGGCAAAGTTTCTTCCGGGCAGGTAGACAGGCCATGAACCCGTTTATGCGGGTTCTAAGGGAATATTTTTGGACGAGCCTACGGGCTCGGAGAACCCACGCTAAACTCGGCCTTGTGCCACATACATCACTCATTGTGTGGCTGTTTAAATATTAACCCCTACTGAGTTGACGGACCAGTCCGTCTTCGAAACTCTAGAGTCGGGATGCTGAAGGTAACATCAATCAGCTAAGTGACCTTTTACTTATATTAATTCTCTCTCTCTCTCTATATATATATATATATATATTTATATTTATATATATATATATATATTTATATATATATATATATATATATATATATATATATATATATATATATATATATAGCTTTCCTGATGATCCGCTTACGTGAAACCTTGGTAGGTTTGTCTGGCTCTTTAGGTTTAACTAGGTCTTCTCTACTTTTGTATTGAGCACTTTTAAGTTAGTTGATTACTCGTATTGGGTTTTTTTTTTGGTGTGTGTGTGTGGTGGTGGTGGGTGGGGTTGGACCTGTATGCTGTACGATTATTTTCGACAGACGTTCATGTTCATAGCTCTTTCTTTTTTAAAAACCTTTTTTTCCTTCGAGATTGATTTGACCATTAGCAAATCAAAAAACCGAAGGTTTTCCGAGACGAGTGTAGTTACACACACACACACACACACACACACACACACACACACACACATATATATATATATATATATATATATATATATACCTGGTGTAATAGCAAAATTGTTAAATTAAGCTTGGAACCGTTGTATCTTAGAAATGCTGAAAGATACGTTACTAGAATTCTCCGATGTTTTTATAACACTATGGAAAAGGTAGGAATCCTATAATTCTCCGCCCCCTCAAGCTAAGAGTAAATAACAGGACAGACCGGGTTCTATAGCCTTGGATGGCAACTGGTGTACCGCAGAAAGAAATGCCAGCCTACTGCGGAAAAAAAATCTGCCTGAACACTAATGTATCGAAAGATAACGGACTGATTGATTGGACTCTACTTTGAACAATAAGAATGTATAATTACCCCCACCCAGTTTATCAGAAGAATCGTGATGAAATCGATCATAAACGAAAATAATATGTTCATCGTTAATTAATCATAGCTAACTAAAGATCGGAAGCTAATGAAGGATTGATATAAAGTTCATATATATATATATATATATATATATATATATATATATATATATATATATTCCAGGATCATTTTGCAACTTATTCAAAATGATCTTCACCCTCTCTAACCTTCTAACTTTCTGTCCTGGATTAAAAAGATACCTGACACTTTTCATGTATGATTTCATTTTCAAGTCCTTTTTCACTGCTCTTTGGACTGTCATAGTTGAAACTTCTCTCTCACGTGCCAAAACTCTTATGGATTGCGTTGGATCTTTTCTAATCGATCTCTTTAGCTCTAAGTTGAAATGATGATCCCTCATCCTGTTGTGACCTCCCGATCCAGTTTTCCTTTCTACTGTTCCCTCTTTTTTTAAACTTATTCACCATTCTCTTGATTGGAAAGTGGAAATCAGAATATGAATGTTAGTACCTGTACTGAAGGCCTCACCATTGCTCATTTGGGAAGACAATGGGTCTGGCATAAAATGATTTTAACCTGTTCTCTTTCTAGTTGAACGATTTTATTTTATTACGATTTTTTTTAACTTCAAACATTAATTTTAAGCCATGTTTGAAATGGGAGTCCTGTTTTGTTTATTTTAAACAATGTATTAAGTCTATCGGCCCGAGCAATCGAGATAACTTTAGTACATTTAAGTACATTTTCTTTATCGAGCTTTTTCGAGTGTGAAGACCCATAGACGTACTACACAGTTTTGAAGAAGAAAAAAAAAACAACAAAAACAAAAACAAAAACAGGTCGTCTATTTCGAACAGGCTAATCCACTAACAATAACGTTTGAAGAAACAAAAGTTATCTATCTATCACTATTTCTCTCTCTCTCTCTATTTATCTATCTAGCAATTCGAAGCTAGGCGCAGATACATATCCGTGCGTTTGGGCATGTATACATACATACACAGTTGTAATTCTATTTTGGTGTCGGCACCTTAGCTTTTTATGTGTAGCGATGTTTGTTTCAACAAGGAGCGAGTAGGGGCGTTCTGGATGCTTTTCAGATCTATCCCATGGGCCATCAGAGAAACTTAGCCTCGAATTACTTCTATAGATGTATTGGTGTGAACTAAAAAGCATACACCTGTATATATGTATCTATGTGTATGATAGTCCCACCCCAAACAAACACAGAAGTAGATTCCCCACTCCTGCCACCAAACATAGCCAATCAAGCATAAATAGATCCAATGTTAAAAAAATAAACCAGTTTGTCTGATGATCGCAAAGGTGTGAAACTCAGGGTCACAAATTCATATCTATACAACTTATTATGCTAGCTCTATCACGGATATTGAGTACTAAGTACCGCGCATATATATATATATATATATATATATATATATATATATATATATATATATTATATATTATAAAGAACTTGGTAATCCGTATGAGTAATCCCAAGGAGGATGAAATCCTGAGAGCTCAATGTAAATCCAGAGCTAATATTTAAAAGAAAAACAGACCACTTTAAGGTAGTATTATAATAATTTATTTCACCAGAGCCCTTTTAAAGGACGCCGGATCATCAGATAGCACTTTCAAAAATGAAATGAAACGAAAAAATTTCATTTTTCATTTCATTTCTTAAATTTCTGTCAGTTTGTTCATATCTATCTCAGTCTGTCCATATCTATCGATATATGTCAATATATACATCTTCCTCTCTCTCTCTCTCTCTCAGTCTATTCATATCTATGTATGTATCTATCATTCTATCTCATTCTGGTCACATCTATCTATCTATCTATCTATCTATCTATCTATCTATCTATCTCAGTCTGTTCATTATCTATCTATCTATCTATCTATCTATCTATCTATCTATCTATCTATCTATCTATCTATCTATCTCAGTCTGTTCATTATCTATCTATCTATCTATCTATCTATCTATCTATCTATCTATCTATCTCAGTCTGTTCAGATTTATCTATTCAGCTATCAGCTGTTTATGAATTTAGAAAGATATGCGAAATTTCCCCATATATATATATATATATATATATATATATATATATATATATATATTTTTTCCTAATACCAAATTATTTTAGTCATCTTTCTGTTTTTGAATTTTACGTCGACACACCCAGTAAAGTTCAAAGCGCCCTCCCCTATTTTATTTTGACGGGCAGGGGAATATCATTTTTTTGGCCTTTTCCCTTTTTTAGTTTTCAACGATCAGTGTTTTGAACTGGAACACAAAAAAATCTGCTTGTAATTCAAGAGAAAAAAAAAAAAAAAAAAACAACCAATCCTCAAGGAGGAAAGGACAAATAAACTGTTTAATGTCGAAATCTCGAATTATTTTTACTTCCTCGTCTGTTCTTGCCATCACCAGCATGAATAGCTCATGGGTGTGTCAGCAGAGCATTTGTTGTCGCCTTGCAAAAAATAGCAGTTGGAAAATTATGTAAAAATGAAAACAATTTCCTAGAAAATAATTTAACCATTTCTGAGTAACGCATTCTCTTATGGAATTAGTGTATGTTAAATTATGAGGGTAACATTATCAGCATCGCCCTCATTCATTACCATTACTGTAGCCAAAATGGATTTGAATTTTGTTACAAACTATATATAATTGTTCAGGTAAATCGCATATCACCAACCAAGGGACCAATGTGGGATTGACCAGGGTGTCAACTGGTTCGATGGTACTTAGACTCCTAGTAGAGTGCACCCCTCATATCAAATAAAAAATACAATAAATAAACAAATACAGACAACTATTTTAATTTTAGTAATTTGTTTTAATCGGTATCATTCCATGCAAGGCAATAAAGCCACTAAGACGCAAAGTGTTACAGGGTGTGGGAGAATTAGAAACAGAAGTATTAGTAATGAGCGGGAA
This sequence comes from Acanthosepion pharaonis, assembly GCA_903632075.3. Classification (NCBI taxonomy): domain Eukaryota; kingdom Metazoa; phylum Mollusca; class Cephalopoda; order Sepiida; family Sepiidae; genus Acanthosepion; species Acanthosepion pharaonis. The sequence continues at coordinate 740,197 of CAHIKZ030005454.1, read as the reverse complement.
AAAGAAATAGCAGTAGATAGCGATTGACATTGCTCTTAAATTTTGGGCGATTAAACTTGACTGGAAATCATGGAAACGCTAGGTTTATACAAATATGAAGGTTTTCGTTCTGTTTTTTCATGGAAAGAACTTTATAGTGATTTTCTAATCGCTGCTTTGATGTGGCACAAGGCTGAAAGCGTGACACACCCAGTGAGGATTGAACTCACTACTCAGTCGTAATTAGTTCTAGCCAGACCAACTTGCTAACCATTCCACCATGCCGAGGTAGCCAAAGGAAAGAACTTTATATATAGTCATCTGTTAACTATCAGTACCTCACGTCTAATGTTAGAGGACATTTTCAAACTACAGATCATAAAAACAAGGTTAAAGAATTCGTTGTCTGGAGAGAATTTGGAATCGTATATGTTGCTATTCATTGAAAAGTAATTCCCAGATAAACTGCATGGAGAAGCAATTATTGGCACATTCAAACAATCATTAAATGAATACAAACGATTGCCCTTAAAATAGTAGACTGCATGCAATGCTCCATTGTGCTTTTATCTGTTAATCTGTAAACGATTTAAAAATATCAACTAGTTACTTAAAAGTCTGTCTATATTTCTGAGATGAGGTATTATGTACATTATTTACATTATTCGGACTATTGTTCTCATCTTTGTCGCCATATTTATCACAACGTTTCGGCCGTTGTACGCTCCGGCCTTCTTCAGGTGGTTGGAATTTAGAACTGAACTCTTTATTTCGCTCACTGGGGTAGACTGTTCTAGTTCCACGTGCCATGCTTGATGGATGTCAGTTATCAATTATCTCCTGTTAATTTCCCTCTGAAAGTTCTCCACTGCCTTAACCGGGTATTGAACTCACACTATTTATGTCCTGTCACTGGACCTAACCAACGCCTTTATCCACTGTGCCATGTGTCCTTGAGGAACAGTCTATCCCAGTGAGCGAAATATAATATATAATAATCATAATAATATAATAATCATAATAATCATTATAATATGATAATTAATAATCATAATAATATAATAATCATAATAATCATTATATAATAATCATAATAATATAATAATCTTAATAATATAATAATCATAATAATCATATAATAATCATAATAACATAATAATCATAATAATATAATAATCATAATAGTCATAATAATACAATAATCATAATAATTATAATAATATAATAATCATTGCTAAGTGAAGAAAATAGTAAACAGTAATAAAATTGTTGATAGGTTTTTGGTCGGATTAAGAGTTCAAATCATCCCGACTTCTTCATCAATAAATTCATAGCCTAATTTATCCAAAAAGCATTTATTTTAGATAAAAAATGTTTATGTTACAGTAATGTCTCCATGGTGTAATGGATAGCGGCCCAGATCGAGGAATCATAATAGAGGCGGGTTCGAATTACACTCGAATCCATTACATTTACTTACGTGCAAATACCCTAGGGAAAGGTATGAATCCTCTTCTTCTCTTCCCCCAGCTATGGGTAAATAGCAGAACAGACTGGGTTCTATAGCATTGGATGGCAACTGGTCTAGCGCAGAAAGAAATGGCAACCTACTGCGGAAAAAATATCTGCCTCGTCTGTATTGCAAGAGATATGATCGACCACGCGTATATCACTGAATGTTTCCTTCCTATGAACGTAACTCATTGGTAAAAACATTGATTGAACATTATCCAATAAAATTTCAAATAGAATTATGAAGAAAATTTATTTCTTTATAAATTTGTAAATGTTAAATATTGCATTGAATTAGTTTTAATTGTATTAGTCTTTAGAATGTTGTAAATATAGAACTATTCTTGTAAATAAATAATCTTATAAATAAATAGTTTAATATTTTTGTTGTAAATTCTCAAGAACAAAAAAAATGTATAAATTCACTTTCATCCTGTTTACGTTTTATTCGAACTCACTTTTAAAAACAATAAACATTTTTTTGGCTTTGAATATTGTTGCCACATCTGGTTTGGTGCTCCGGCTATGTCTGTGGAGATTCTTGATAAAATCCAAATAAGAATCTGCAATAATGTTTACCTGACTTGACATCTCAGCTTCAGTTAATGTCCCATTGCCGTAATGTATCTTCCCTGTGCCTTTTCTATAAATACTTTCATAGTAATTGTTCTGATGAAATTCCATATGGGGACTAGTTAAGACTCCATGAAGACTTGAGGTATTATGGCGGCTGTACTAAGAATAGTAAGTAAGAATGTGTTGTGTTGGTTTAAAAAATATTTTAGTTTTGATTGGATCAACTGATTGTAGCTAGCTAAGTTTGAGTATAAAACAGTTTGAAAACCAGCCTTTCTCCATCCACCATTTTTGGCCTTGTACCACATTTCTTGTAAATTTACAAGAATAAATGTCACTTTCCTCTATGGTAGCTAGACTTTATGAATTTAAGCGCAGTACTAGATTGGCAGCTAGGTCTCATCATTTTACAGCTGAAATGGCTAGATGTATCCGTAAGTTCTATGCTAACAGTTTCTTCTTTCACAATTCTTGCGTGTGGAACTCTCTTCCGTCTTCCCAGTCGACATTGATCTTCAAAAATTTAAATGCAATGTCAATCGTTATCTCCTGTCTTCTTAATTCTTGTTCTTTTATTGTCCTCTCTCCTTAATAGTAGTTTTTCTCATATTCTCTAACACTCAGTAACCCCTTGCATCCTAGTGGCTTTATTGCCTTTGATCTTCAAAAATTTAAATGCAATGTCAATTGTTATCTTCTGTCTTCTTAATTCTTGTTCTTTTATTGTCCTCTCTCCTTAATAGTAGTTTTTCTCATATTCTCTAACACTCAGTAACCCCTTTGCATCCTAGTGGCTTTATTGCCTTTGTTCTTCATAAATTTAAATGCAATGTCAATCGTTATCGTCTATCTTATCTCATGTTCTTTTATTGTCCTCTCTCCTTAATAGTAGCTTTACTCATATTCTTTAACACTCAATAACACCTTGCGTCTTAGTGGCTTTATTACCTTTATTGGGGGGAAATGATTAAAAAAAATGAAAATAATACATTTTTATGGAAGGATAAATAATAAATAATGCATTCATTATATGTGGTTCACATATTTTTGAAATCTTTTTCATAATCTGTTAGATTTTTTGACTCATTTTTCTAACTAGTTTGCGGAACATGTTTATTCAGTATAGCTTTACAGTGAACACTCTTCTAAGTATAAGGTAGGTAAAATGTATATTGTTTTTCAAGTTTGACTCAAGCAAGGCCTAGTAACCTTGCTGGTTGCACGAGAAAACAATGCATTTTTTTCTGTGCACTCGTCTCTCTAACAAGCATTTTTGTATCACAGATATAGATATATAATTGCTCGCAGATATGAATGTAGAGACGAGAAAACAATACGGAAACATAACAATTTCATATTTGTAGTTTTTACTCTTAAAATATTTTTAAAAAATTCCATATTTGTTTGATTTTCTTTCTTTCTGAAGTCTCTCTCTCTCTCTCTCTCTCTTAATATTCTTTATAGTTTATCTATCCTTTCTGTGAATTGCCATTGTTTTTAAAGGTCGTGTTTGGCACTATTTTCTACCTTGGCCGCCGACGGCGATCTCGCGTCAGAAAAAAATAAAAAAAATTCAAAGAATATTTTTCAACCACCTCATATTCAGAACACCATCTGCTTCACACCAAAACTTGGGGATACCAGTCACGAACAAAAATCTTCTTTGAGTAAAAAAAAAAAACATGTTTAGATCATCGGATATCCATTGGAACAAAAAATAAAAATGGTAAATCATAAAACGCCCTAAAGAACGTGTGATTCACACACACACACACACACACACACACACACACACACACACACACACACACACACATATATATATATATATATATATATTAAGAAATGGACAAAGTCCGACAATTATTTAAGACATTTTCTATGTTTATACATTCTTTTTATAGGTACAAATATTTAAGTAAATGCTCTGTTTTATAATAAACAGTATTAATAACATTTACCGGCCTGAATGTCAGGGAAATTTTCATAGAAAATATTCGTTCTCCGACAGGAATCGAACCTGTATCCTATAAGGAACCGTCATTTAGCCTGACCTGCCTTAATCGATCTGCTTTGAGCCGATATGAATGAGAGATTCATGGAAGATTGAAGTTTAAAAACAGTAAAATCGACCTTTCTAATCAAACGATTCTCCGTGGCTCAAGCAGTTAGGCTAAATTTTAGAATTTGAATTACTTTAAGAGTTGATTTTATGTTATATTTACTGGGAAAATTTATTCACTAATGTCCCAGTTAGTGAAACTATTGATATTATTATTAGAAACATATACAATAATTCATCTCGGCTTCCACTTAAAATTAGACCTACTATATTACGGAAACAACTGTTAACTTGCATACCAAATTCCTATTCAACGATTACAAAAATAATATATACATACTTTGAGATGTTTCTAAAGGTTTAGTTTTATATATATATATATATATATATATATATATATATATATATATATGAAAATATATAGAAAATAGGAAGGAACTGGTTAGGTAAATAATCCAAAAGTTCTTTAGTATTTTAGTTATTATTTTTAAAAAATATGCTCGATACAAAAGTAGAGCATAAATATAATTATTTATTTAAAAATATGATTCTAAACGCTACATAAAGTCTCATGTTTCAAAACAAAGAGCCAAAAGCTTGTTCCATCTTCAAGCAAAAAAAATTTCGCTTGAAGATGGAACAGAGCTTATTTTAACTCAATTTAATTTAAATAATTATATTGAAGTTTTCGGCTCTTGTTTTGAAACATGAGACTTATGTAGCGTTTTGGAATCATATTTTTAAATAAATAATTATATATATATATATATATATATATATATATATATATAATAAAAAAACAGACCACTTTAAGGTTCCATGTAATAAATTATTTCACCACAGCCCTTTTAAAGGACTGCGGATTATCAGACTTTAGTTCCAAAGGTTGAAACGAAAAATGAAAAGAAATTTACACATTTTTGACGGGCCGTATTAAACATATGTAAATTAACGAAGTCAGGAAGTGAGGGGGGGAGAGAGAAAACATGAGTGAGTTAGATGTAATTTAATATTTCTATTCTTTCATACTTAAAATTACTTGAGGAGATCCAGACATTGACACATTTAAACGGTTAACTTAACAGAAGTTATATATTGATATAGAAGGGGTAGAGGAGAAAAAAGACATAAAAAGAAAAAGAGAGAAGGAAGTCATGAGAGAAGGTGTCACTAATTTTCTTTGGAAAGAACAGGCTCGAAAAAGACGCTGTTATTTTGTTTTACTTTGATAGTGTTATTTTGAGGGTTCATAAAGATTATAATGTTTGATATAAATTTGGAAGTCTAAACTGTCTACAAAGAATTCAATTTGATGTTTGTTAGTGATTTAAATTTTTCTAAAAATTTTCGGGATTTTCTATGAAATAGTCGATTAGAAAAAATATTCATATAAAGTACATTAAAAGAATCAAATTTTATTTTAAAATATAAGTTTACTTCTAGTAATCTTTTTTATTTTTAAAAGTTAGATTCCCCGACTACTTTCGGTCAACATGGCTATCATTTTTTTCTGCTTGTTAGTAGCAGTGAACTACAGAAATGCACGACTTGATGAAGAAAATTAACTTTTGTCTGTAGTTTTCATTTGTTTTTTTAACATGAATTTTGGTCAGTCCTTGTATTGGTGAAACTTTTAAGTTGTTATTTAAGATAAAAGCTGGATGGATTCATGCTGCTCTGAATTCCTTTGGTCATTTTGACACTTTTATTTGTTCCTAGAAAGGGGATGTGTCTCTGTTAAGTATGTGTGCTTACGTTGCGAGTGAGTATCATATATATATATATATATATATATATATATATATATATAATATCTTACATTGATTGCCCAAATCTGTGCGTTGGACAAAAACTTGGAGGGTTGAGTTAAAGGGAAATAACTGGGACATCCGGAAGAGGCATGTCACGTAGAACTAGAGCAATCTACACCGGTGGACAAAATAAAGGGTTCAGTTCGAAATTCTAATCACCTAAAGAAGGCTGAAGCGTCCAACGGCCGAAACATCGTGAATATAGCAATAAAGATGTGGACAACAGTCTGAACAATATAAATAATATATATCAGAAATGTTCACGCGATATATGATTAGCCTGCTCAGTAATTTCGCATAGAAACTCTAATCAAGGCAATATATATATATATATATATATATATATATATATATATATATATATATATATATATATATATAGTTAATATTAGTGGTAAATATACACATATGCAAATATATATACATAGGTGCATACACATGCATGTATATTTTTTTAATAAAAAATTCCAAGAGGATAGAATCCAGGTAGAACTCAATGCCCAGGACAGAGTAAGGATATAATAAAAAGGCTTAAACACTAATATTCCATGGTCATAATTTATTCCATTGGAATCGTAAATACGATCCAATTCATCAGACTTACAAATTCAAAAAGAAAACAGAAAAAACAACTCCGGAAATAAAAATAGAATATTCTTGCCATTTAAATCATTAACCTCTATATTGGTTTTTTGTGTGAATGATTCATGTAATTATAAATTAAACTGCACCTATAATATATATATATATATAAATTAGTAGGAGGATTTGATTATATGTAAGTAATTCATTGAGTCTGATAGAAACCTCAACAGGAAGCACTGCACTTGGGACTCATCAGCAGTGTGCATCCACCACCAAGTATCGAAACCCTGCCAGTTGGGTTGGCAAGCGAACACCATACCAACTGTTCCAAATGGGCCTCGGTAACGAAGAGATTCCAAATCAGACTCAACTTAGCCCCGCTCGCTCACATATTCCGTGGCGGAACTCGACTGAGTTCTCTGTAACCATAGGACTGTGCCCCCGGGAGCCACGACTACTCTCACCAAGCCGCGCCAACTGGAGCATTAGAAGCCGGTTCAAGCGAAGATAAACACAGATAGTAATTAGTAGGAGGATTTGATAATTATATTTAATTAATTCATTGAGTCTGATAGAAACCTCAACAGGAATAGAGGAAGCACTGGACGGCCGTTTCGTCCTATAATTGGGATTCATCAGCAGTGCGCATCCACCACCAAGTAAATCATCATCAATTTTTATCATCTATTTCTGTTGAGGTTTCTATCAGACTCAATGAATTAATTAAATATATATATATATATATATATATATATATATATATATATATATATATTGCGTATATGATGGCAGCATGTTTCTATTAAGACATGTTTCATTGAATAATTTAGACAAATTTTGTCTACTTATTTTCAATAGGATCCTCACATATTCACGGGCAAGATTATTCGTATCCTTATTAAAGGAACAGAGAAAACTACCATGTTGATACACATTCATTTATTCCGAGTACTTTCGATATCAGCACAATGTCATCATTAGTATGTTTTTTTTTCTAAGACAAAATTGTTCTGTTCCTCTGAAAGTTAATTTTTTTTATCGGTGAAGTAAAATCGCTAATTTTATGTACTGTGCGGTTTAAATTTCCTGATGTAAATGTTCAGGGATGTAACTAAGTTTGAAATGTCCATATGTCAAAAAAAATAACAAACAAAATATCTCTCAATTAAAACCTACATATTTTAAACTACTGTTAAGATTTTAAGACATTTGTGCAGTATTCATAATTAATTTTATTAAGGGTTGTTTTCAACTTTTTTTAATATAGATAGCTTCAAGAATTTTTAGTTTATTTTATGAAAATGTATAGATATATTTTCAACAAGAACTTTTCTAAATTATGAATATGTACTGACTTGCTGTTGTAAATCTTGTATGTTTGATGCATCATTCAAATGAAAACTCAACCGTCTAGACAACGTAGTAGCATGACCAATATATATATTAATTTTTCTATTGGAGATACAATCTCCCAAAGGACATTTAAATTTATACATAATGTTGGTTTTCTGCAACACATTTGTTGGTGGGGAGGAGTCATTAGAAATGATTAAATTGAATATATTGAATTTAATATTGTATATAATTAATTTAATTTAATTTTTTGCTAAGATCTGTGGTGAATATAGTATTTATTAGTTTTTAGGATATTTTCGTCCTGTTTACAATTAGAATGTATTTGATTGCGACATAAAAGATTAATATATCTAGGGTTAATTGAAGAATTGTTATATTCCATTTGCGTTGTATTAAAATTTCTAATACAACATCGTATTAGCTCATTAATAATATTTTTTAAATTAATTTAATTTAAAAAATATTGTTAATGAGCTAATTTGAAATTATAACGAATAGAATCTAATTGCAGTGTTCGTAACAGTCAGTTTAAAAGAGGGCTCAATACAAAAGTAGAACAACATTCTGTATTTTAGGATAAAAACATCGAAATATGATCGCATTCGTGTAGCGTTTTTTCCATGTTTTTGATGTAATATCCTAAAATAAAGTGTATATATATATATATATATATATATATATATATATATATATATATATATATGTATAAATTGTATATATATATATATATATATATATACACAATTGTGTATTTGTGCAGCAATAACTCTTTTATACAAGTTTCATTGCGACTGACAAGGTACTGTGATTAAGTTTTTTATTTAAACTTGTGTTCTGGTCACTGCTCCATTAAGACTCGTTTAAACACACATAGCAACCTGCCAAACTTATGTAAGATACAAGTATAATAAATAATAATCCACATGTAAAAAAAAAAGTGCTAAATATGATGGAAGCACTGATAGGGAAAAAACGCCAACACTCAATATCAAATATGAACATTGCCATAATGTGCTGACCGTATGTGGAAAATAGAAAAACATTCCCATCACTCTAGAAACATATAAAAAAATCCACAAATTTACTTAAAAAAAAACCCAAAACAAACACCATAATAATGGCTAACCGAATAACCGAAAGCGCTCGGAGAACATTTGAAAAATTTTGACATACTTCTTGTCCAGAAAAGAAAAAAAAAACTTATATGAACACAATTACAATTAAATAAAAGCTTAATTCAGTCGTCTTTGGTGAGACTTATATATATATATATATATATATATATATATATATATATGTCAACGATGTGGTGCATTTTAGTTTATATTACAATGAACCATTCATGCTAAAAGTAAATTAATAAAGTTAATGATATAAAATGGCGAAATCCCTTCCCTAACAAAATTCTAAAGATGTAATAATCTACTAATCACTAGATGAATGTTATGATCCTTGTTTTTTAAAATTATAAACGGTATTAAGTCTTCCTTAAATACGTAATTACTTTCGACGGTTCTACCGGTCATCATCAGGCATAGAAACTATTTTATTTTTGGTAAAATTCAGGTAGCATCCGAGACGAAAATATATAATGCGAATCGAAATATGTTTTGTTTTTTTTTTTTATATCAAATTGATAACGGATACAAATTTTTGGAGCGTGCAGTTGCAACGCTAAGGTTGAATTTTTGAAAATTTAAGTGAGAGCGTTTTTTTTTTTTTTTTTTTTTTTTTACTAATATGGCGATTTAAGAATTTTTTGTTGTAGTTTATCAGTCAACGTGGCATGAACTAAATAATTCAATAAGTAATATCTCAATTGTTGTCCTGAAAATGTGCACGTCGGATCAGTTCTTTTTAAATCAAATATGTGGTGCAGTTCAATTTATATTACAATGCATCATACATACATAAGGTAAATTAGTAAAGTTAATGATATAAAATGGCGAAATCCCTTCGCTAACTATATTAGGAAAAAAGCAAGAAATTGTATTATTTTTAACATTTTTCACGCTATACTTTTCAACAAATATTAATTCTTGTCACTAGAAAAAATACATACGTTGATTGACTCTTCTTTAGAATCAAATATTCACTGAGTGTCGAAATCAATTATGAAAATCAACATGTAGCTCTTACTGGTGTTATTTTTGTAAATATTACACCAACGACCTTCAAGGCAAATAACAAATTTAGTTAATAGAAACATTAACGGAGTATGGGCCGCGTCATTTTCTTCTTTATATAACAATCTCATGATATACAAAAATAAACGAATCAATCGATGGGAATCAATCATTATGTTAATGAAAACAGTCGTTTGTTTCAAGGTTATTGCTTAATATTAATCCCCGGGTCTGTTGCCCTTCCCTGGCGTAGACGTGTATATACGGCGCTGCTGAAAGTGTCTTTTTCAGACACGGACGAATAAACACGTCCCAAACGTTACGTTCCAAAAAAATTGCTATTGACGTGTTTATACGTCGATCTGAATTTTTTGTATGCCCTTCTGGGCTTGAAACATGACCCTTTATCAAATCGTACAACTGGTAGAGGCGGTAGCCACCGTTTGGATACTTCAAGTTGCCCCAGTTTCTTAGTATATTTAAACAAATTTTTAAAAATCGCCTGAAAATGAAACGTTTTTCCCAGGCTAATTGACGGGGAAGGGGTTAATATCGATTCAAATTGAACAAGTGCGGTCGACTTGAACTCCGACCCTTTCCTCTCGCACAATACCGTTTCATATGCACGAGCCAATTGTTCGGCCTGTCTGATTTGACTAAAACAGACAAGATTCAAATGATTAACTCTTGAGCTATGGTTTATACCGGTCGCATTTCTGGCGATCAATTTTGAATGTTTCCTTCCAAATTTCTAGCAATTGCAGACGGTGAATAGAATTTCAACAAATTTGTTGAGAATTTCAAGGGAATTGGCTGGTCAACTTTAACGCCTCAGAAACTAAACTACTCTCTATGAATCACCATAGAGATCCTTCCCCCCCACCCAATTAGAATGTCTGATAGTCAACTTCTTGAGAGCAACTCTCTGCATCTGCTCGGTCTCACGTTGACTGCTGAGCTGAGATGGAACAAATACATTGAGTCAATTGCATCGTCCACCGCGAGGAAAGTTGGCTCCCTGTGCCGCGCCAGGAAATTTTTCTCCCCGGAATCGATCCTTCAGATCTACAAATCAACAATTCGCCCTTGCATGGTGTATTGCTGCCATATATGGTCTGGAGCCCCTTCTGTTTGCCTCGGGGTTCTTGATATGCTCCAGAGGAGGATATGCAATATAATTGGCCCTGCTCTGGCATCTAGTCTACAGTCACTCTCTCACAGACGCGCCGTCGCCTCTCTCTGTCTTTTCTACAAATACTTTCATGGTAATTGCTCCGATGAGCTGCTTTCACTGGTTCCCAGACTCCATGAATTCAAGCGACCTACGAGGCTGGCATCCCGCTCTCAACCTTTCACTGTAGAAACTTTTAAATGTAGCCGTCTCTTCTACTCCAATAGCTTCATACCTCTCACCTCACGCCTGTGGAACACCCTTCCCAATTACTGTTTACCTGAGAGCTATAATCTCCAACTATTCAAATGTAATGTCAATCGACATCTCCAGTTACCTTGATCTATCCACTATCCCTCTCCTCACCCTTTCTTCTATCACTACTATATGCACTTGCTCCAAATCTTCTGCAACCCCCTGCATTCTAGTGGCTTCACGCCTTGCTCGGGGCGTAATGCTTAAAAAAAAATAATAAATGAAGTAAATGTTTCTGCGATTTAAGCTTTTTTTTTCTTGGAACTCAAGATCAGCTCGTTATTCCAAGTTTGACAAATGCTGTCCGACGTTAGCGATAAATTTTTAAATCTAGTGTGATCAACAGTCTGAACAAGATCAACACGTTCAAACGCTCGGTCACGATGACTTGTTACTTGATGCTAACACAAGTATCGACGTCTCCTAAAGAGTTCCGTCTAACCAATTTCACTCATAAGGTTTGGATTAGCCTATAGTATGATTCTCAGGCACTTTCCAAAATGTCTGATTGCCGCCCCACCCAGACCGTTAATATCAAGAAGAAAATGAAAGAAAGAAGATAAGATTGAAGTGTTTAGCAGCTGTTTCAGTGAAATAGAACAAATTATAAATTTAAAATCTTTTTATTTGTATCCCTTATTTCTTAAAATAACGACCAGCATTCATTTTTATGATTGCTATTGCAATATTTTGTTAAAGTTGTTAAGCTCAAATGTTTAACGATGCGATAGGAAGATTTCTACGGATATTTTATTGTCGTAGAACTCGCCATGAGCTTATTCAATCATTAACTGAAGAATTAAGATTCATGAGAAAATTCAAATAGGAAATCCGTGAAATTATCACGGGTCTTTCTAGTTTTGTTAAAGGTGTTCAGCTCAAATAGTTAACGATGTTGTAGGGGGGTTTCTATGGATATTTTATTGTTGTAGAACTCGCAATGAGCTTATTCAATCATTAACTGAAGAATTAAGATTCATACGAATATTAAAATAGGAAAACCTTGAAATTTTCATGGCTTAAACTTGATATATATATTATTCCTATATTTATATATCTATATACGGTAAGTTCCTGGGTTACGAAAATCTCGACTTACGACGATTCATGGTTACGACACAATCTCCATTAATCTTGTAGACAATAAATTTGGCAAAGACCTTTTTTTATAGTAAAGTTTATTCAATACAAGGCTCGAGAGCAACTCAAGGGTTACTGTTAAAATGACGAGTGTGGTGTAGTGTGATGGAAAGAAGAGTTAGTAGGAAGTGAGGATAGATAAAGATTGATCCCTGACTTGGAGAGTTTAACATAGTAGTGTTCAGAGAAGCATCCACGTGGGAGCCTGTTCCACCACGTGGAAGTTCTCTGGGAAAACATCTGTTTTAGTAGATCTCTTTTTGTTACTTTTGGATTAAGGGGGAAATGTGACTGATTCGAACTCCGTGGAAGTGGCATCTTATGTGCAAGCGGCAAAGTTCTTAAGTGGAGCTAAAGAATAAAGCTCTTCCTAACACTTGTCATCGAAATAGCACCGGTGTAGCGATGCTAATATTCCTTTTAGTCTTTAAGACCTTTCATGAGAAAGCCTTTGCATTTTGATTCTTAAATAATTTGGGAATTTTAATGAAAAATATCTTCCCCCCACCATAAAAAAAGCTATTTGGAAATTTATTTACATTGTCTTCGCGATTTTTTCCTATCTAAATAAACAGCAAATTCTGTCTGTTTATCTGAAACCGCCTTAATTCGTGCCACACTTTCTCTACATAGATATATTATATTTTGGAATCAAGATGAACCCGAGATTGTAAAGCTGTCCTTCATCTGGTGCTTGCACATAAAGCATTGGGATTTATGCCTGGGTGAAGCGGAAACAATTAAAAATTCAAATTTTAAAATGACTGAAAAAAATTTAGTGATTTTAAAAGGTTTTAATTTGTTAAGTTTAATGTAGCCCCAAAATTTAGCGAATTTTAAAAAAAAGTCGCTTTAAATTCAGTTTGAAATATCTCCAAGACATTATGAATTCAGGTAATCCATTTTATTTCTTCAAAACGCCAACGAATAAAAGTTAAAGTAAGATGTTTTGCAACGTGTGATTTATGAAGTTCAGCAGAGTTTGATTTGAAGAACTCAACTCAATTGAAGTTCCACAGAGTTTGTGATTTGAAGAACTCATTTTTCCGCCTGAATTGGAATTTCGGCCCAAATCGGTCTTTTGGCCCAAATCGGTCTTTTGGCCCAAATCGGTTTTTTGGCCCAAATCGGGCTTTTGGCCAAAATTGGACTTATAGCCCGAATCAGAGTTAAAGTGAGGTTTTGAAGTTCTATAGAATAAATTGAGGAATTCTTTATTTATTTCTTTAAAATTATCATTGCCCTTTTCTAAGAATCTGAAGCAGAAGTCCTTTTAGATTTGGGCTACAGGCCAAATTAGCCTTTCACACGAGCTAGCTTCAAATTCAAGCTAGTTTTAAATATAAGTAACATTTTCTGCTTATTTATGCGAATAAACCTTTTCGCAAATGAAAGAACTTCTTCAAATATTGGTTATCATTAAGAATACTTATCGATGTTACTTTTCTCGAGTATATTTTCAAATTGTCTTATAGACAAGGTTATTTATCTTTTAACACTCTTTCCCACAAAACACGACGTTGTTTTATCAATTTAAAACGAACCACTTGTGAAATTTCTTGAAAATCTTCGAATATCCAAAACACGGCATTTCGCTCATTAACTCCAGAATTGGTCACAATTTAATGATATTGCATGATTTAGCGTAAATACAATTTACTATAAAGGAACATAATATAAGACAATTAAATATAATTCAAGATAATTGAATATAATTTAGGTCAAGTAAATAAATTTAAAAAATAAATATATTTTAGAAAAATTAAATACAATTTGCGACAAGTTTATTATACAATTTAATATAATTGAATATAATTTGATTAGCGATTATAATTTAGGACTAGTAAATATCATTTAGGAAACCCGAATAAATTTATAACTAGTAATTATAATTTATCATAAATGAATATAATTTAGGATAATTGAATTTCATTTGTTGTAGTATACATTTTAATACCAAATAGGGATGTCAAAGGCGATTATCTCCATTTGGTCAAGATGAGATAAAGTAACGGTCGCTTCGTGATGTCACTTCATATAGTGATGAAAATAGCTAGTCAGTCAGTAAGTTTCCAGGAGTCAAACAAAACAGTTGTCTTCTACTTAGGACAATCATCTGCTACGTAGTGCAGCTTACAAGCCCATAGCGCCGTTTTTTTCTAATATATATCATTACCAGATATAGAAATTATCTCTGTCTTGCAGTCCTCAATTTGGAAAAAAAATGACTCGCCGTTTTTCTGCTTGCCGAATATGTCCTCGCTAGCGATATAGTTGATAAAACCGACCCGGTCGGATCTGGGATCCTAAATATATCGTCTCCAGAAACACAAAGACGAAGTCTCCAAAGACAGAGGTATTTTCGCCCTGTCATACATTCGGAATTCCTTTATTGCTATGCCTCATATTACGATGCATCCGAATCTAATATTAAATTTCGTATTTTTTTAGATCATTTCACTCCAAGTAAGGCAATAAAACCACTAAGACGCATTTAAATTTTTGAAGATCAAAATTGATTGGGAAGTAAGAAGCCGGAACAGAGTTCCAAAAACGAAAAGTGCGATAGAAGAAACTGTTAGCATAGAAATTACGGTTAATGTAAAAGTAATAGCCATTTCAACTGTAAAATGATGAGACCTTCCTGCCAATCTAGTACTGCGCTTAAGTTCATAAAGTCTAGCTACCATAGAGGAAAGCTCATCAGAACAATTATCATGAAAGTATTTATAGAAAAAGGCCCAGGGCAGCTACGTTTGGGCGGTGGGAAATGACTGAAGGCGAGATGCCAGGTCAGGAACAATAACATTGCAGATTCTTCTTTGAATTTTATGAATATTTTCTAAATGCATAACAGGAGCACCAGGTCATATGTGGCAGTAATATTCAGCGAATAGACAAATGGTAGACTTATAAATATCTAAGATAGATTCTGGTGAGAAAAATTGCCTAGTACGACATAGTAAACCAATTTTCTTAGCCACAGACTTAGCAATTGATTCAATATAATCTTTTCACTTCACGTAGGCGGAAAATATTAGCCAGAGATGTCTCAACGAGTTATTCTACCGGAGGTTAGCATCAGCCATTCTGATGGAAGGAAGAAAGTTGTCTCTCAAATGATTACTAAATAGCAGTTTCGTTTTGGGAGCGTTAAAATGAACAAACTATTCCTTACAATAAAGCACAAGTCGTGTCTGCGGAGGAGGACATCACATGTTCGAATATCAATCATGAATATTGTCGTTATGGTTTGATTAATTATCAGAGAAAAGGTTTTCAATTAATGACAAATGCCAATCCTTGAAGCATCAAGAAAGGAAACAAAATGGCTACAAATGAACTTTGTTTATTGAAAGCGAATTACAGGAAATGATTTATCAGGTTAAGATTCTCAAGAAAAGAGAATAATTTTTAAAAGAAAAGACAAAAATAGAACGTTTTATAAATTCATTTGTTTAATTAGTAAAATTAGTAGATTAATTCAGCCTGTCTATTATCGAATGTGATTGTCAGCTTTATTTGCCCAACAAACAAATGAGCAACGCTTGTTAGCATTGAAGTGACAGCAAGACTTCTCAATCCTCCAAACTTTCGTATTGCCGATTTAATTAACACTTTTGAAAGAAGAGCTTTCTTGCTTCTACTCGTCGGGGGCCATGAATAATTTCACACACAATTTGAAAGTTAGGATGTGGAATGATGAATAACGACACATTTTTCCCCAAATCGTTACTGATTTTTGAGGAAACGTCGTTAAAGATTAAGTTTAGGTTCAAAATCGTAGCGTTGGAATTTAATTAAAAAGTGAAAGCCTTATAGGACAGCCTTATAAAATTTATAATATACTGAAGCTTTTCAAATTGTATCTGGACAAGGTGCATGGCACAAGCACATTATTTATTGTGCCATCAAATAAGACATTCATTTACTTCCAAGAGAAATTATATTGAACAATTTATCTATATTCTGATGGAATATATATAGTACAGTATTTTTTTCATGTGATTTTCAATAAACAATGCAAATTTAAAATATTTTGTCTTATAATTTGTGTCCAGCAGTATTATGGTGTTATATACACTTTAATCTATTTTTTGGTTTTATTAATTATGATCTAAGAAATGGTGTAAGATATTCATTGATTAAACTTTTTTTTTACTTATCGAATTCTGGTTTGAATATATTTTCCATTCAATGCATCTAATACAAAAGATATCAACTTTATTTGGATTTATTCTTGAAATAGTAAAATTTTTTAAGTCAGTTTGTATGCAAAAAACTACGGAAATTAGGTATTTCTATACATTTATATATCAGACGATATTTAAAACTAAATGCTGGAAAATTGATAAAAGCTGTGAATCTAACTTTTGATGTCACTACTTTTCATATCTCAGTTTTACAGTGAGTTCAATGTTAATTTTCTAAAGAAACTGCAAAATCAACCTTGCTCTAATAAACAATTGTTATGGTTTTGTACTCAAATTTTTCTCCTAGACTGGTTTCCAACCACGGCTAGAAAACTCAGTTTGTGCTGATATTTAATACATAAGTGGGGTTATATAGAAGACATGGATTCTTACCTCTCCTAAGGATATTTTCGCATAAGTCAATGTAACGAACCGGAATTCGAACTCAGGTCTCCAATTTCTCATCTCGAACCGCTATCCATAACACCACCCGCACATCCTTTGTCCGTGATTCTCATGATCATTATTTATTCACTTAGCGCATTTTACGCTGCTCTAGTCACCACACCCTTCATCTCTTTCTGTCTGCTGTTGTCAGCCACGGTCATTTCAATCCACCTCTTAATATCATTAAACCAAGGCATGAGTCGTCGTCCCTGGCGCCCCCCAAACGGGGCCCAGCGGAATATCTATGTTTTTGTGGGCATATCGCATAATATGTTCGAAATAACGGAATTTCCCTAGTGTTATCTGCACTCTCAATGCATAAATATTGGGGGGTATCAAGCAACTTCTAATTAGTGCACCTCGCTGTCCGTGGTACGATAAGGACACTGCGTTATGCCCACATCTCGAAAGCATTATTCTGATTTCTTTTCCACTTAGTCAGTTCCTATGGCTCGCATCTGTACATGGTGATGACGAAAACGGTGACTCGTATTAATTTTGTCTGTTCCGGTCTCCCATCTTTTTTCGTTGCACTTTTTTCTTCCATTTTCAATGTCAGTTTTCAGCTAAACTATTAGAGATTTTCATCGGTTATTTGTTGTTATAACCTCTATAATAAATAATGGATAAGCGATATTGTAGGTATGAATGTTGCTTAACTTTTTTAATCGTTTCACCTCAAGCAAGGAGCTAATAACACTAAAAGTAAAAGTGAAAATGAAAGAGAATGAGAAGACGGAAAATGGGGAGGATTGAGGAAATGACACAAAGAATCAGGGTTCAGAGATACAAGATGGCGATTGAAATTGTATTTAAATTTTTGAAGGTTGTAGTTATCAAGGAAGCAAGAAAGGTGCAAAGTACGAGAAAAGAAATTGTAGAAGTAGTTGTTGCAACTAGTTCAACGGTAAAACTGTAAGACTTATTTGCTAATCTAGTAGAACGTTTAAATTCATGTAGTCTACGTGACGGGGGGGGGAGCTTATCAGAATAGTTACCATGACGAAAAGCTATTTATAGAGAAGACAAAGGAATCAACTTCACATCGAGGAGAAAGTGATTGAAGTTGAGATACCAAGTTAGAATCGATTACATTACAGGCCCTTCTTTGAATTTTACCATTTTTGAGAAGAGTTCTATAGCAAGAGCCCCCGAACAGATATATCAACAGCATGTACGAACGAATGGGAGATTTATAAATATGCAAAATGGTTTCTGGCCAGAATGTTTTTTCTGACATGACACAGTAGTCCAACTTGCTTTGTAGTAGACGTAGCAACTGATTTGATCTAGTCGCTCCATGTCAGTGGAAAACGTGAGGTCAAGAGGGCGTAAAGTAGAGGGTTGCTCTCTTGGGGGTTAGCATCAGCCATGGGACGTAGAAAAGGTCCTCTGTGATGATTAAGCCGTTTATTTTGGTTCATTCTTCATTTTTAAGTATATATAGAATCCGTCGATGTTGAGAGATCATGAATCTGCGCCCCAAATGCCATGTTTCATCTGCTGATCTCAGCCAAGCATCTCTTATACTTGTAAAGTCCTAAATGGAAGTGATAGTCTCGAGTGCAACGGATGCATGTGAAGATGCTCTTCCCCGATGTCGTCGTGTTGTCTTCCTTCCGTTAAGCACGCTTCACCCCGGCGGCAAGCCCCCGTTTCTCCGCTCCTCGCTCTGGTCCTCGGCATAAATCGCGTCTCTAGCGTGAGCGATCGTTGGCCACGTTTTCCCACCTCCATGTCCATCGTCCTCATGTCTCTTTTGCAGACGTCCTTGAAGCAAGGTGAGGTCTCTCTCGTCCCCTATTACCGGTTGCCAGTTCCCCGTACAGAAGGACCTTCGTAACCCTCCCATCAGTAGACTGTTGCTTCCCGTGTTTTGCCGTCGCGGTGAGGCGGCGCTGGAGAGTCGTCCTGTTCAGGGTTTTAGGAGAGATCGGCAGTTGCCCATGCAGAATGTCTCCTCTCTCCGCATCACCGATGTTGTCCAAGGAAAAGGTAGAGTCCAGTACATCTTGGCACCTGCGTCGTTGCAGGAGTTCCCAGAACGAAGCTGAACATCATACTGTCTTAAGGACTCCGTCTCCGGATTTGTCCTAAGTGTTTATTCCCAAAGCCTATCACATGATTGGACATGTCTGCAAGGCAACAAAGGTTTAAATTTAGAGTTTTTCTTCCCTTAACTTCCAAATAGGGTCACTACATTGTGGCTGTGTTCGTAATTGATGTTATTAAGGGTTGGTTTTGTTGTTCATGATGACGGTCGTCTTTGAGTATAGAATCCAGAGGTTAGCACTGAATATTTCGAAGACAGTAGGGAAGCGTAGTTCAGGTTAGCAGTGGATATCCCGGTAAAGTAGCAGAGCGTAGTTCGTCCTTCTGTTCCTCTTCGCCTGACAAGCTGGCACTGGACATTCGGATAGAGTAAACAAAATGGCCGCCTTTATACACGACGGATTGAATATTCTACGTCTTCTGATTGGTTAACCTTCTATTGGTGGACTATAAAATGAGTCAAGTCATTTAGGCTAGCTCACCAGTAAACATATATACACAAAAAACTGCAACAGGTTTCTTGTTTGTTTGATTGTTTTTATAATCAGGGGTTCTATCATTTTTGAATATTATAATAAGGGATTTTATCATTTTTAATATTATAATAAGGGATTCTATCATTTTACACGTTTTTTTTTGACGCAGGAAGTAAGTATATTGTTATATACCGTACCTATTAACACTAAGAGGAAATCTCCCGACTCTCATACATATGTTGGAAACTATTGTATGTGGGGGTAATGTACTGTCTAAGTAGTGCACCACTAGCAGTGGTTTACCTACTTCATGCCGCTGGCGAGTATTGTATTTTGTTGATGTTATAAAGATTACCATTTCATTTCCAACCCCCATTTTGGTTATTCCACATTCAGGTTACAACACACACACACGCACACACACACATAGACACACACATATATATATATATCCTCGTAAGATGAGAACGAATAGAGTACAATTCCAGTGTTCGTAATATTTAATTTAAAAGAGGGCTAAATACAGAATAGAGAAAAATATTATTCATTTTATTAAAACAACAACAAAAAAATAAGAAAATTTTAAAAATCGCTACACAATTGCGATCATTTTTCAACGCATATCAATGCGTCTCCTCAGGCGATTGTAAATTGCGCCAGTAATTTACAATCAATATGCATTGAAACACGATCGCAATTGTGTAGCGATTTTTAACATATTTTTGTTATAATATATATATATATATATATATATATATATATATATGTGTGTGTGTGTGTGTGTGTGTGTGTGTGTATATATATATATATATATATATATATATATATATATATATATGATTTTGTTTATGTTGTCACTATGCAATATTAGGTTTGGAACGCTATTCCATACTTTACTAGCTCAAATCCTAAATATGATTCTTCTTTTTCATTTCAGGTGGTCAAGTGCGCTTAGATTTAAATATGGCGAACATAATTGCGGCATCACGGCGGACTGATAGTACGTGTTTGATTGTATTTTGGGGATTTGGGGTTTGGTATTTACTTAAATAAATCAATGTCACCTTTTTGAATACAGTTTTCTATTCTCATTATTGTCAAACATCAATGAATTTATATTAAAGAAAGTCATTTCCCTAACAAACAAAAGGCATAACGAACCAACTAGAATTTATAAAACGCCGAAAAACGCTACTATTCGACCATGAAACAGAATTGTTTTCGTAATGGCACAGAACCTTTTACTTAACGATGGGAAGCGATTTTGGCGGGGGGGGATTTTTTTTATTTGTTCGAGGTAACTCGAACTTTCATGAGTTATCAGGCCAAACATCACGATCTTGCATCAAGGTCATTAGGATGGAATTCTGTGTTATAGCTGGTCAATGTATGCCATTTCTGGGCGACCAGCCCGTCTTGCTCCATGGCTTGGTGTCTAGAGCAGTAGATCCCTTGCAAGTTCTTGTTTTGCGCACCAGGAGTCTCCTGCAAAGTGCATTCTGCTTTCGCGTAAGAATTGCAGAAATATCAGAGATGGGTCCATACAGCTGTGATTTAGCTGGATGTTGTCGTTAAGAGATGTTAAGGGGTTTCAGACACACGGACAGACAGACGGAATTTGTTTAGATGAAACAATTAGTTCGCAGTGTCAAATTTAAATTCCCCATTTTATTTATTTTATTTATTCGGTTGAGCTAGCTGGGACATTCACGAGTCTATTACGCCAATCATCATGGTCCTGCATCAACGTCGGAACATCATTAGGAAGGCGTTCTTTGCTATAACATATAGCTGTGATTTAGTTGCATGTTGTCTTCAAGAGATGCTGAATATGACTCTTAACATCCAAGTGTAGATTCCATTAAGTTTAGACTATCCAGGTAGCGGTACCGTAGATTAAAACCGCTTCTATAATGGCGCGAAAGAATCTCTGTTAGAGATTACTTGGTAGATCAGATTTCTAGATTCCATCCATTAACGGAGCATAAAACCCGAAAAGTGTTTGGGAGATTATGTTCTACACACACTAATTAGGATAATCGAACTCATAATTATAAGAAATTTTCAGCAGACATCAGACAAGCATTCAGGAAGACGTTGATCATTATCAAAAGGCAAAGGAATAAACTGAACAGATTTTTTCTTACCTACGGAATACCAAAAGGACATTAAAAACGCTGGGATAAGAGAAAAAAATGAGGACTCAATCACAAATGCTTTTTTTAATCATTTCACCCCAAGCAAGGTAATAAAGCCACTAGGATGCAAAGGGGTTACTGAGTGTTAGAGAATAAGAGAAAAACAACTACTAAAAGGAGAGAGGACAATAAAAGAACAAGAATTAAGAAGACAGAAGATAACGATCGACATTGCATTTAAATTTTTGAAGATCAAAGGCAATAAAGCCACTAGGATACAAAGGGGTTACTGAGTGTTAGAGAATATGAGAAAAACTACTATTAAGGAGAGAGGACAATAAAAGAACAAGAATTAAGAAGACAGAAGATAACAATTGACATTGCATTTAAATTTCCGAAGATCAAAGGCAATAAAGCCACTAGGATGCAAAGGGTTACGGTGTCTTGGGGAACATGAGGAAAAAACTACTATTAAGGAGAGAGGACAATAAAAGAACAATTGTTAAGTAGACAGAAGATAACGATTGACATTGAATTTAAATTCTTAAAAGTTGACTTTATTATATTCAGTACTTTATGTATACAATTAAATATTTAACGACAAAGCAAAAGTGCCGAAAAACCTTTTGGTCATTGAAAAGAAAAAAACAGACGACATGCGAAAAACAGATGTCATCATTTGTTGAACAGGTACCCCTATCCTATCTTAACCTTATTTTGAAAGTAACTCATATTTTGATAAATAGTAGTCAGTGAAAATGTACACCCTACCACCCCTTGTCAAAATGATAGAATTTCCCCCATATCCTTAGTAACTAATTTTAAGAATGTATGTGCTTATAAAACTCAGTAAATTTCAAAATAAGTTATTCAAAATTCATTTAAAAATGAAATAATGCTAGGGATTTTAATTTACTTCTATAGTTAAATTTGAAGTTTTTAGTTTCTGCTTTTGAAACATGGTATTTCCTGTGTATGAATTATATGATCCCTGTTTATAAATTCCAGTTACATCAGGTCTTTTAATTTTTACAAGCTTTCGTCTGTTCCTACAGACATCCTCAGGTATGGAAATAGATTTTGTTCTTGTTTTTACTTCTCGATAATAAGAGGACAACGAAAATAGAGATGTAATCCGAAAAAATGCTATGAGAAATGTGTTATTGTTTTGAAACGTGCGGTCGCAACGCTGAGTTTAAATTTTAAATTTTAAGGTTGTGCGTTTTTGTACAAAAGAGAATTCTTTTTTACTGGTAGATTTTCCGTGAATATGGCATGAACTATATTGTTCAATAATTACAGTAATATCACACTTATTATCCGAAAGTTGCACGTTGGATCAGTTATTTTAATTTCAATTAATGGTGCAATTATAATTTATAAATTCATGAATCATTCATATACAGGTTCGGGGTTGATGTATCTTATTTATATTGTTTGCGAAGATGTATTCTCGCCATTTAAATCATTAACCTCTATATTTGTTTTTTGTATGAAAGATTCATGAATATATATATATATATATATATATATATATATATATATATATATATATATATAGTTCCACAAGGGAAATATGGGAAAAATTAAGGAAAATAAAGCATAATATTGTTTCACCCCAAGAAAGACAATAAAGCCACTAAGACGTAAGGGGTTACTGAATGTAGGAAAAAAACACTATTAAGGGTTACCGAGTGTGAGAAAAAACACTATTAAAGACAGAGAACAGTAAAAGAACAAGAATTAAGATGACAGATAAAGATTGAGATTAGATTTGAAGATCAAAGTTGACTGGAAAGGAAGAAGGCGAAAAGGAGTGTGAGAGAAGAAATTGTTAGCATAAAACTTACTGTTACATCTAGCCATATCAACTATAAAATTACCTCCCATCTAATATGCAAATTTTTCTAATGGCGTCATGGCATTCTTTCCTCTCTGAAGTTTACATAACAGAGGTGAAGTTTGGAAAATGCACAAGGTTTTTTAAATGTTTGATTCTACATGACTCAAAATCTTTCGTTATCTGTACGCGCGTGTGTTTGTGTGTGTCCAAGAGTGTGTAAATGATAGCAACATTAGATAAGGCGACTTTGCGCTCCAAAGATATTTGATTGAAGTGTTAAGTAAGCAACGGTTACCAAACTTACTCGATAACGAGAATTGACCCTATTGAATATTCATTTTCGTCGCAATTTAAGAAAAACCGAGAGGTAAGTACACTAAAGTGCATAAATCAGTTTAAAATACAGAAAAAACAACAACTAATGACTAAAAAGAAAAAAAAATGAGGTTGAATTTTGTTTATTGATCAACCGCGATTGTCTCCAAAGAGGATTCTTGCTGACAAATGCAGAAACATTTGAATGTTGATTAAGCAGCAAAGTTTCTCTCGTTTCTGATTGGTTAGAATTTATTTAACTTCACTATCGTTCGGCATCTAGAAGTTCGGTGCCATGTCAGCTGTTGTTCAAATTATGGATTTGTCTGGAGCTTTGCTTATGGACTTCAGAAACTGATCATCAACACTGTGTGTAAAATAGAAGGGAATAAATTAAAAATTCGAAAAAAGATCTGCTACCTCGCTAAAAAACAACAACAACAACAACACACAAACAATAAAAACAGCCAGTGTGTTGGAAATATATTGCATTTCTGTAATACCATATATATCTGATAGGGACAGTTCGCTGTAACAAATATTACAAGAGAAAGTAAAAAGAAACAAGAAGTAGCGGTGCCTTTTCATTGACATGTGAACTGACGAATCAGCAACTGGCAAGAAGACGAAATTTCCTATCAAAAGAGTTTCTCATTCCAAGATTCTTGAGTGAGAATGTTCCCCTTCTAGGGTATATTATTACAATGCTTCGAAGGGGTAGAGTGAGTGGTCGTAGTTAAATGTAAATAAATGTCAGAATTGGCCAACAAACAGAATTGACAAAGTTTTTATTAAACAATAACAAGAAAACGAAAAAAAAAAAAAAAGAACAGGGTAAAAATAATATAAAGCAATCAAACAATATATGCAAGGCAAATTAACAGTAATAAGGCAAAAATTTCACAAACTAAGAATTGGGGTTGACACACAAAAGCAAATGCAGATAAAAGAATGCAGCATTCTGAATTCAAGGCAAGACAGATCGGGACTGAGTCAGATGACATCGACTAGTGGCCTATTTAGCTAAGAAGAAATCCCACCTTGCGTTTTTGTGCTTCTTCTTATACATTATCGATTAGATCTAACGGAGTTTATCTCTTTTATTGACAAATAGTCAGCAAAATCCCCTGCTGGACAATAAAAATAGCCAATATAGATCATATGTTGTGCTATTTATTACCACGTGAAAACCCTTCTGTTGGTGAAAAAACGGCTGATTTGACATTCAGTCAAAAACAGAGTTAGTGCAACTTTGGTGAATTGACCTGAAGACAGTGATGTAAACCAAAATAACACAACAGAGATGGACCACTACGGAACAACGGTCGTAGCCACTGAGCACCAGTTCAAGCTACATATGATGCTGTGACACTGGTAAACTTCATGACTCAGGGTTTTTAGGAAATCGCACATTTATTTTCAAGGATAATAAATATAGTTTATATGTCTACTGGTGCACTCGTGTCGTCAAAAATGACGGCAATTGTTAGAAAGGAAATAATGATTTGAAACAGTGTATCGAAATTCAACAAAGCAGAGACAAGGAATTCACACCTAAAATAGAGGTCAATGGTTCATTAAGGCCAATGTTTAATCTGTCCCCTTTGTAATTTTTAGACGTTCAATATTATCAATGATTCATTGATTTCTCCTGGTATTATATAAATCGCTTTATGCGCAATATCTTTTCATGTTAAAAATATTGTGTTTAATATAACAGTGAAGCAAGTTGAAGCAAGACGATCACTTACCAGACAAAGGTAACTGATTGCCTCACATGAAAGGCTTGAACAAATATGACTGTAATCTATGAAACGTAAAATAAAGGAACTCATTAATTAAACAGCTTATTTTGTCAGGGAACTAATTTTTGTCTAAATACCGGTATTTTATTAGTATAGATTATTGATAGGATTAAGGGCAGTATCACACAAATTTACTAAAGTTGATTTACCTCCCTTCCCACTACAGATACACATTGAAAATTATTATATAGTTTGATTGTGAGACATTTGAACTTGCCCTTGCGCGTTGAGTTTGTTGGTATTCCATTGAAGGAGGCAGCAATAGTCATCCATTAGGGTAGAGCTGAACTGACCTTAACGCCTCGATTTCATCTCAGACGTCCTAATGGAAACTTTTGTCTTGCTGCTCGCTTACAGAAGGTAGATCTGTTGAAAAACCCAGAGGAATAAAGACGAGGATACAAGAAGTGAATTAAAAAGATTCGGCATCCTATTGTTTGATGTTCTGTTAGCAAATTAGCACAAAGAATTCTGTACTCCTGAGATAAGTGATTCCTATGTCGTCGGCTCATATGGATAATAAAATAATATTATCATCATGTTTATCTTGAACATAAATGTATAACTGGCCGCTCGTATTCGAGGATACCCGTTTACTATTTATTTAGTTTTATTGCAGACCATTTACGAGAAACCATTTATGTTTATTCGACACCCACAGAGTCCACCGTGGCTTATCCGTATAACTATGCTGAACAGACCTTAGTTACAATTTCTGGGAAACAGTTGAACTGTTACAATTTTTTTATATATATATATATATATATATATATATATATATATATATAACTAGTGAGTTAGCTCAAATGTCTTAACTCACTTTATAGTCCACCAATAGAAGGTTAACCAATCAGAAGACGTAGAATATTCAATCCGTCGTGTATAAAGGCGGCCATTTTTATTCACTCTACCCGAATGTCCAGTTCAGTTTGTCAGGCGAAGAGAACCAGAAGGACGAACTATGCTCTGCTACTTTTATCGAAATATCCACTGCTAACCTGAACAACGCTTTCCTACTGTGTTCGAAATATTCACTGCTAACCTCTGGATTCTATACTCGAAGACGACCGTCATTATGAACAACATGAACAAGGCAAGCAGGCATAAGCCCTTTGCCACGATGACTTGTGAGTTCGTTCTAGCACAAGTATTCACAAGATTTCACTCACAAGAGTTGGGTCAACTCGTGGTATGGTTTTCATGCAATTTCCAAAGATACCGAACGCTGCGATCGACCCCTCCAGTTCGATAACATCAGAAAGTCCCCTTCCTGACAAATAGGTTATGGTAAGATTCGAACCCGGGTCTCTACTCGCTCACGGGACCATATAATCTTGAACATAAATAGATTATACTTATATCACTCAATATGGATTTGGAGTCAGGATATTCGACTTAGTGTAGGATTATTTGTCTGGGTAATAGTCAAAATATATTTACTTTGTTACCTGTCTATTAATTTAATCATGAGTATAAGTATAACGCAAGATCCTAAGACAATTCTGAGTACCAGGGTCGAGTTCTGGTCGTCGTGGTTAACGGATTCACCAGTTGTACCGGTTCAATGCCAACTCTATTGTTCACAGCTCACTTGCAACGTCTGGTTACTGGAGTAATTGCCTTGATCTCAAGTCTAACCTACCCACGTTGTGACTTTGATCTTAGGTAGACGAGATCAATCAGGCGTCGGGCCGTAGTGCAAGCTGAGTCCAGATTGAAGGTAGTACCACACAAGTGCAAAGAAAACTAAATAAATAAAAGAAAACCCAAGAGATTCAAGTATGTTAAGAAATAACAATTCAACTTTATCCTCAACGTGTTTTTCTCTCAACCCGTTTCCTACGAAATGTGACACTTCTATGCTTCAAGTAAGTTGATATCGTAAGTCAACTAATTTAGTTTTTAATTGCTGGCTTAACTTCGTTCGTCAATATAACTTGCTGTTGGTAGCATCGGCGAAGTTGGAGGTCATGGAATGCCTCGGTCAGCTTCTGCACCCTGGTTCAAAACCAGCTCAACTCAACTCAACTTCAACTGCAACTTCTCAACTTTCTCATTCATTCACCTCCGCCCATCACCATGCTACCATACGACCAATGATCTCTCGGAAGTGCGGGTGTGGCTAAGCTGGCCTCCTTAAAATCATAATCTAGAATTTTTGTTTACAAAATTCTCCTTGCCAATTAAAATTTTTATCACATGTTCTCTTTTTTACCTGGGCTACCCAAAAGTCACTTATCCAGCACTCTTAGTCTCATTAATCACTGTCAAAGTTTGCCATCTGATTCTTTACGCCAAGTTAGCCTTATCATGGAATCCTTGACTTGTTAAGAAATTAAATTCCTTTTATCTTGTCAAAACTCAATTCTCCACTATTTTCTGGGGATTGCTACAATTTTACAATTGCCATTCAACGTCTTAGCATCTGTTGGCAAAGTAAATGTTAACAATCCTCTCACCTATATCGAGACAATTTTATAATTGCCCCATTGCTTCTCTTCGCCTGTATCCAAGAAAAAAAAAAACGATATCTTGGAAAGATAATTAACATTGATTCTCATTGCCTGTCTCCAACCGAAATTTTTTACGACCAACACATGGCCGATAATTCCATATTTGCCTTTCTTTCTTTCTCCTTCGGCGATAACTCGACAGGACAAGACCTCACACGTGGCTTCTTCCGCGGGCTATTTTTGTAAGCAAATTAAAATCTTTCTTTTAACGTTGACCAGTCTATCTTTCGTTGTAGCTCTTTCTTTTCGCTTTAAGAATGTATATTTTCTATTTTAAGTTCTATGGTTTATTAGTTAGCCAATTATCATAGCTAAATAGTGTCACAAATCTAAGACACCTTTTTTTTACCCTAGGTCACAATCTTAAGAACATAAGATATGCAGATGACACGGTGTTGACAGTAGACACGAAAATTAAACCACAAAAGCTCCTACAGAAAATAGCAAAGGAAAACCAAAAAGAAAGGACTAAATATAAACTACAAGAAAACAGAATGCGTGGTTGTCAGCAAAAGGGGTGAACTCAAAATGCAAATTACAAATCAGGGATACTAAAATCAAGCAAGAACAAAAATTTAAATATATGAGAAGTGTTCTACCAGAGGACTTAATATGCAACATTGAGATCCGAAGACGCATTGGAATGGCCAAAGATGCTTTCCAAAAGCTAAGCAGAGTGTTAAGAGACAGAAAACTTCGTTAGAAACGACGAAAGGTGAACTGAACTCTTACGTGATATCTGTCACCTTATACAGCTGTGTTATGCTGGACAATCTCCTCAAAGATGAACAATAAACTTGAAGCAACAAAAATGTGGTTCTACAGAAAGATGCTGAGGATTCCATAGACGGAACATGTGAGCAACGACGAGGTTTTAGAGAAAATGGAAACAAAAAGGAAACTTATATTAAAATCAGGAAGAGGTAGTTGAACTTTCTGGGGCATGTAATGAGGAAAGAGGGCTTGGAAAATTTGATACTCACAGGACAGATTGAGGGAAAGAGGGACAGAGGAAAACAGCGCGTAACATACTTGATGAGCTTGAGTAAATGAATGGCAGAACAGGGTCTCGGAGAAATAATAAAAAGACAAAGCTTATTAAGAGCTACAAGGGACAGGAAGATGTGGAGGACCATGATCGCCTACGTCCTGAAGGAGCACATAAAAGAAGTAAAATTCTTGCGACCCAGTGTAAGTCCCATCGCAAATCCTGAGGTAAATCTTGAAAAAAATAACAACTCATCTATTCGATATTTCTCAATTAACTCTTTAATTCTTTCAAGAATGTTCTTCGGGATCACTTTGTTTTTCAGTTTAAAACTCGTTAAGAAAAAAGATCTACAAAAACGCATCTATTACGAAGGATGACTGTTATTTTTATCTTGAATTTTCTCAGATTAATTTTGTGCCGTTAGGGTTTTCTTAATGGAAACCATTTGTCCCTTGAAAGATTTTTACGTCAGATAAAACATCCAAAATATATTAATAATTCCTCCAAGCGCTCGTCTATTAACCCTGATGAACTTGAGTGATCCTCGACGGGGCCCAAAATATGGACTTTCCATGATGCTATCTTTACCTGGAAATGCTAGAGATAGAGGAAGCTAAAGAAGATAGATAGAATAGATAGAAGAGAGAGAGAGATAGAGAGAGAGATAGATAGAGAGAGATTGATTGAGAGAGGGGGAGGATCCTTGTTGAAATTGATCGACTAAAAATTCTCGTTTTGTAAATACGCAGTTTTTTAAATTTTTATTTAAATTATTTTTTTTAACAGTTGAATACGTTTTTTTTTACATTTATTTTTGACACTTTTTCGTGGCGTTAAGAAGTTTGGGTTGAAAAGAAACTTTGTACCAAATCCTCCAGCAAACAGATGAAGTAAAAAAAAAAAAAATGTTTTTAGCGGGAAGTTTTTATTCTGCAATTATGAAACATAAAAATTCTCTTCTGGAAACACTATGAGAAAATAAGACCAAAAAAACAAAAACTGACTTCGGAGTTAATTTTCTCTTAATGTCGAACAAAAATATAACAGTATTATATTTGCTAAAATATAAAACCATTTCATTTTTTTAAAGTCATAATGAAACAATTATTAAGTCTTATTATTATCTCCCCAAAAATACAATCTAAAAATCTGGCTTTAAATAACCTGAAAAGGGTTGATAAGCCATAAAAACAAATCAATCTCTCAATCAAATACTAATTAGCTACACAGGCATGCCTTTTAGATTTATTTACATTCTCTGGAATAGAAATGTATAGAAACTACTGTGGCCATAAAGTGAGGGATCAGTGCATATATTGATTGTGATATAGAATTGATCCCTCACTTTATATCCACATTATAATTTCTTTTTTGTTGATAAGCAATAGAAAACAAATCAATCAATCAATGAAATATTGATTAGCTACACAGGCATGTCTTTTAGATTTATTTACATTCTCTGGAATGAAAATGGATAGAAACTACCCTGTCCACAAGTAAGGGATCAGTTTATATATCGATTTTAATATAGAATTGATCCCCTACTTTATATCCACATTATAATTTGTTGTTTGTTGATAAGCCGTCGCAACTGAATCAATCAATAGATGAAATACTGATTAGCTACTGATTGGTGTAAGTGATAATGTCCCAGAATTATTAGTTGGAGAGCTGAGTTCCAATTCCCATTGGGTTCATTATATTCACTTACGCGCAAATGCACTCGGAAAAATGTATGAATCCAAGTCTCCGCACCTCCTCCAGAAAGGATTGTAAAAAAATCTTATAACCTAAATATATTTTCTGGCTTTAAATAATCTGCAAAGTTATTTAAAGCCAGATAATATATAAATGCAAACTGGGAGAGAAAGAGAATAAGAAGACTTTAGAAAGAACCAGAAACCCAGTCCTAAACAGGAAACAATGGATGAACCTCTACTCCTGTTCAAAAGACCGGGGAGGAGTGTGAACCGGACGATAGGCGAACCTATCTACTCCGATTGAAGAGAAAACAAAATTAGTAAATAAAATTTCAGAGACGTTAGAAGTATAGAGTTGAAGTAGACTTTAGAAAGAACCGGAAACCCAATCCTAAACAGGAAACAAGTGATAAACCTCTATTCACTAACTAACGCCTTTATCCACTGTGCCATGTGTCCTCAAGGACAGATGGCTCAGTGGATAAAGGTGTAAGTTAGATCCAATGACAGGACCCAAAGAGTGTGAGTTCAATACCTGGTTAAGGCAGTGGGGAACTTGGAGAGGGGAATTAACAGGAGATAACTGATAACTGACATCCATTAAACATGGCACTTGGAACTTGAACAGTCTACCCCAGCGAGCGAAATAAAAGGTTCAGTTCGGCATTCCAATCACCTGAAAAAGGCCGGAGAGTACAACGGCCGAAATAAATAAATAAATAGTAAAAATAAATGAGAGAGACATTAGAAATATAGATTTCAAGTAGGATTTTGAAGAAACCAGAAACCCATTCCTAAACCGGAACCAATAGGTAAATCTCTACTCCTGTTCAAAAGTCAGGGGAGGTGTGTGAACCGGGCGACAGACGAGCCTATCTGCTATTATTTAAATTTCTTAGATAAAGCATTGTCGGTTACTGTTTTTTATACATATTTCCTTCCACTTATTTCTAGTTTTCGTCTACGACAAATAAACTAATTATATTATTCTTTAATAATTAGACTGCTATTTTTCTGAAATGTTTCTCTTTCAACTACTATATTTGCCAGACACTGAAAATATATCCGAATATAGCGAGCGATTTAATTCTTCCGACGTATACAGCGAATACCATGGACAAAAAATGTAAGCAATGAGGGGACTTTAAGGAAAGTACGAACTACAAGTAAAAGTATACTTACAATCAGAAGGAGATCATTAAAATTTTTGCCTTCCAAGCCAAGTACTAAAAAATAAGAACTTTTCGTTAGAGACAGAGTAAAGCGTGCAGAATTGCTATGAAATATCATTCTTCTTCTCTGGCAGTGAATGCAGGACAATTTCCTCGTAGATGAAAAGAAGTCTTGAGGCAACATGTATGTGGTTCTACAGGAGGATACTGAGAATACCACGGATGGAAGATGTGAGCAACGAAGAAATCTTAAGGAAGACTGGAATAAAAAAAGACCGTTATATTTAGAATCAGAAAGGCTTAGTTACAAACTTCTTGGATATATAAAGAGGAAAGAAGGCTTGGAGAAATTGACACTTACATGATATATCGAAGGCGGAATTAGAAGTAGCGGGCCACTACGTGAATGGGTGGTGAACGGGGGGATGAAATGGACAGAAAAACCTACGGTACTAAGAGCTAGAGAGGATAGGAAGTAGTGGAGAGTCATGATCATCCATGTTCTGAAGAGACATGGCAAACAGTATCAGCGCAATAATTAAAGTGATTTCTTTTATGTACCTGAATATCGCAGAAATTCAAGCAATAAGATGGTCTGTTAAATTCGGATACATAATGAGAAAAGAAGGCATAGAGAATTTGGCACTCATAGGACATATCGAAAGCGAAAGAGACAGGTCGGGAGCAGTGGGTCACCCCCCTGACGAGCTTGCATGAATGGGTGGTGGAACGGGGGGAAGAGAGGGATAGAAAAAAAAGACGCGTTACTGAGAAATAGATAGGATAGGAAGTTGTGGAGAGCCATGACCTTCCACGTTCTGAAGGGACACGGCGCAGGGAATCAGCGCAATAATTCTTTTATGTATACTGGAAAATCGCAGAAATTTAAACAATAAAATAGTTTGGCTTTTTAATTCAGAATTTTTTTTTTTTTTATCAAATTTACCCCTAGTAAGGCAGTAAAGCCACTGAGACACAAGGGGGTCACTGGGTGTGGAAGAATTAGAAAACAAAAACATAACTAAGGAGCGAGTAGAGAAGAAGAGTAATCAGGAGGACAGTAGATAGCGGTTGACATTGCATTTAAATGTTTGCAGATTAAAGTTGACTGGAGAGCAAGGAGCCGGAATGGAGTTCCACAAGCAAGAAGTGCGAGAAAAGAAACTGTTAGCATAGACTTTACGGTTACATCTAGCCAGCTCAAATGTAAATTGATGAGATCTCGACGCCAGGTCTAGTACAGCGCTTAAATTCATAAAGTCTATGTACCATAGCGAAGAACTCATTCGAACAATTACCATAAAAGTATTTATAAAAAAAAGGCACAAAGATGCAACCTTACGGCGGTGGGAAATTGACTGAAGCTGAGATGCCACGTCAGGATCGTTAATATTGCTGATTCTTCTTTTGATTTTATTAATGGGCTCAGCGTAAATAGCAGAAACACCAGGCCATATGTGGCAGCAATATTCTAAGCATGAACAAATGGTAGATATATATATATGTTTGACAGATTCTGGGGAGAAAATTGGTTTAACACGATACAGAGAAGCAAATTTCTTAGCCTCTGACCTAGCAATGGATTCAATATAATTATTCCACTTCATGTCAGCCGACAACGTTCGTCCGAGAAAGCCCAACGAGTCACTCTCCTGAAGGTTAGCATCAGCAAAGGGGTTTCTTAAAAGATTAATAGAAAGCAGTTTAGTTTTCGATTCTTATGAAGTACTCCATTTTTATGGCTTTGTGCCAGACGAAGATAAATCTTGGAGAGGTAACCTGAAACTGAAAATTATAAGTGCTATCGCCAACAAAAGAATTAATGTACATTAAATTAATTCCATTGGAAGAAAATTTGGAAGAAAAGGAAGCTGTTTCGTTTATGAGGACGGCTTTGAATATGCATAAAAAAAAAGTGGGAAAAAGAAATGGAATAATAAATTTGTTCTTTGAAATAACGTAAAATAATATTAACTTGAATATATTTTAATGAATATAACATTCAACCCAATTAATTATTTGGGTTTTATGAATTATTTCCATTAATGACTATATATTTTATGATTTTTATTAGATTGAAATAAATTTAATTAACTTATTGAAGCATATGGGATCTCCTTGATCTCAAAGACTCAATTAAATTTAGTTCAGCATCTAAAATAGTTAATTTAATATTTGTTGGAGGAAAATACTTTTTTATTTGAAGAGAGAAAAAGGATGAATCCCTGAGAAAACACATCCATCAATCGATATATATATATATATATATATATATATATATGGAGAGAGAGAGAGAGAGAGAGAGAGAGAGAGAGAGAGAGAGAGAGATGAGTGGGGAGAGAGGGGTAGTTAGAAGGAGAGAGAGAGGAAACAGAGGAGTGTTGGGAAATTTCGTTTTGATGGTCATGCTACTTGCATCGTAATAAATTTTGCAGTAATTTTTCTTACGAAAGATTTTCTGAATTTAAATCAGTAATTATAAATTGGTAATAGCATTCTTGCTGGATATGACTAACGCTTCTAAAATGCACTCCTATGAGGCACACGCGCGCATGCGCGAGCGAGCACACACACACGATAGAGGGTCAATAAATTTGTAGCCTGCCTGACACAAATGAATTTTGTTCAGGATAAAGCAAACTGAGACAGGATAAACCTCACTTCGTCACCACACACACACACAAACACACATAAACGCATATACATACACACACACACACACACACACACACACACACACACACATATATAAACAATCCTAGTCCGATGAAGTCCTAAGGGCCGAAGCGTCTCACAAAATGTTTTCCACTTTGTCATATATCTTCCCTCCAAACATGTTCTTGATATATAAAAAAAATTATATTTGGTTGGATAGATGTGAGTTTGTGACCCTGGGTTTCACGCTTTAGCGATCGTCAGCACTTTTCACATAAAAAAAATTATATATATATATATATATATATATATAATACTTATTATATTATACAAGTTGTGTGTGTGTGTCTGTACGTTTATATATTGGATCGGATTTCCTACATTTTTCAACCGATTTCAACAAAACTTCACAGGACTACGTAAAATTACATTGCGGTGGTTCTGACAGCGCCAAAAATTAGAAAAACAATTGTTTTGCACGAAATCAACTTGAAAACATGATTAAGAGGCATCACGAGAATGAAAGGGGGACAACTTATATCGAGTTATACTTATTATAAAACCCAGGCTGTTAGTGTGCGTGTGCGCGCACGCGCACGTGTGTGTGTGTGTGTTCGTTTATATATGGGATCGGATTTCCTACATTTTTCAATCGATTTCAACAAAACTTCACTTTTTGGGGGCAGGTAGTGTTTCTTATTGTCTTGCACACTTTTTTCTTTATTTTTACATTCAGAATGCTTTAAAAATTCCATTTACAAGACAATTGTTTATAATAAAATTCTATTCAATCGGTAGATTCATAACGATTGAAAACAATGTTTTTGTTTGGGTTTGGGTTTGACCAATTCGTAAAAAAAAACAAAAAAAAAACTAATTAAGACATGCGTGTCTGTCAACCTTGAACAATAATCTTTGTCAATTTTATTTTTCAGTTTTTATGATGGTCGGTACTTGATCTATCTCTTACTGTTACATCCCCGGGCAACGCCGGGCTCTACTGCTAGTATATATATAAAATCAAATGAATAAATATAAATAAATGTATGTAGTAAATGTTCACATACAAATACATGCATATATCCTTTGGTGTAAGGAAAAACAGTTGTCAATGCTTAAATAACAGAGGTATTAATTATATATTAGTAAAAATAAATAGTACACTTCCCCGCCAGTACGCCAGCAATTATCAGGTACTGATCTTTGTTTAAAGATCAGTACCTGAAATAAGGTACTTATATTTATTTAAAGTTCCCAATCAAAAAATTAAAATTATTAAAATAATTACTATTATTTTATTTCGGTAACCATGCTTTGTTATGTTTACACTCGTTAAGGGTTTCTGAACTTTGGTTAAATAACATATCGGGGTTAAGTAACATATAGTGGTTATTACAGGCATAGCTACTTTTAGTAACTCCGATATGTTATTTAATCAAAGATCAGAAATCCTTAATAGGTTTAAACATAAGAAAGTATGGTGATTGGAATCAAATAATAGTAATTATTTTGATAATTTTATTTATTTTTAACGTCGTATGGATTTATACTAATTTTAGTTTTTAGTGTTTGTTTTTATTAGTAAATATGTCACTTTGTCGTATCTTCTTCAGCCAGTTAGTCCTGACGATCTATAGGTGAAATCTTGGTAGGTTGTTTCTTATTCGCTCGGATTTTTTATACTCTGCTTTACTTACGACTTTCCTTTTAATCGATTGTTTATTTTTTCTTTTGACTGGGCATTCCGATGTTGGGTGTATTTTTTTCAAACAACTCGAATTGTTTTAGTTATTTCTTTTTTTACAAATTTTTCCTCAGATACAAGTTTGTTTAAATATATTATTATTTGCAAATTGTACTAGCTGGTTTTATTGTTGTTTTTTTTTTTTTTTTTATATCAGTCGATTACTAAAATAAACATCAAGGATGTCTGCAAACGAGACATGAAGCTGGCCGACATCGACCCCAACATTTGGGAGGCCGCGGGTGACGATCCTCAGCTTTGGAGAGCTACAGTCAGTGACGGCGTCACGATTGCAGAATCTGCGAGGGAAGATCAGCAGGCAGCAAAGTAAGCCAGGAGAAAAGCAAGGACAGCTCCCGTCTCCGTGTCATCTAGTTTCATCTGCGCCAAGTGCCTGAGAGACTGCCGCTCCAGATTGGGACTACACAGTCACCAGAGGCGATGTAACTCCAACGCCTAGAAGTTTTTGGAAAAAAAAAGAAAAAAGAATAAGCGCTCCTCAATCGTCTCCCGAGACGGACGGATGCCGACGATGTTATATATATATATATATATATATATATATATATATATATATATATATATATATATATATATATATATATCGATTATAGGTGCAGTTTAATCTATAATTACATGAATCATTCATACAAAAAACAAATATAGAGGTTAATGATTTAAATGGCGAGAATACATCTTCGCAAACAATTTCAATAAGGTACACTAACCCCGAACCTGTATATGAATGATTTGATCCCTGTTTATAAATTCCAGTTTCATAAGGTCTTTTTTAGTTTTTAAAAGCTTTCGTCTGTTCCTACAGACATCCTCAGGTATGGAAATAGATTTGTTCTTGTTTTTTTACTTCTCGGTAATAAGAGGACAACGAAAATAGAGATGTAATCCGAAAAAATGCTATGAAAAATGTGTTATTGTTTTGAAACGTGCGGTCGCAACGCTGAGTTTGAATTTTAAATTTTAAGGTTGTGCGTTTTTGTACAAATACAGTAATAAGAGAATTCTTTTTTACTGGTAGATTTTCCGTCAATGTGGCATGAACTATATTGTTCAATAATTACAGGAATGTCACACTTATTATCCGAAAGTTGCACGTTGGATCAGTTATTTTAATTTCGATTATAGGTGCAGTTTAATTTATAATTACATGAATCATTCATACAAAAAACAAATATATATATATATATAAATATATCTATATTTGTTTTTTGTATGAATTATTCATATAATTATATATATATATATATATCAAAAACAAAGACAAAAGTCCACATAAACATATGTTAGCAAATCCTTCGTGTTTGAGTTATTAAGTTTAAAGTTTACAGTAGATCTTGTTAAATATACAGTCCGAGATACAATCCAAAAATACTTCTACAAACGTTATGCCGGAGGGGGGGGGGGTCCTCACGCCAAAGCAAGGTAACACATGCCCAAAATGACACTGTTGTACCTCAACATAAATCCTAACAAATATTCAAAATGTCCTCCACTTACTTCTACACATGCATGCAGATCATTGACTAGCAGACCATTTCAAATACTCCAACAAATGCCTAATGGTTTCTCACCCTCCCCATGACACGTTGATGAAGCCTCTTTGCATTATTAATGTCTGCTGCATAAACTAATTGTTTAGATGGCCCCACAGATAAAAATCCAAAGGTGTGAGATCAGCGGAACGTGAAGGCCATGGAACACTGGTCCTGCCTTACCTATCCATCTGTCATGGTAGATGTCAGCCAATGCATCGCGAACAATGTCACTAAAATATGCCAGAGCCCCATCATGCATGAACCACACTTAGCAGGAGTACATCCTCTAGCAGGTCTGGAAGTGTGTTTGAAATAAAATCCCTGAAGTCAACTCCTGTAAGACATGCTGGAAGAACATACGGACCTGCCATATGGACCTACAATTCTAGGCCACATATTAATCATAAACTGATGTAGGTGTCTAGCCTGTATTAATGGGGATTTTGATTTGCCCACAAATGTTGACTGTATAAGTTTGTTATTCCATATCTTCCGAATGTTGCCTCATCCGTAAACTAGACTGAAGAGACAAATATTGGATCGGCAGTTTTTGCAATAAACCATCAGCAAAAGTTCCCCCGAGATGAGTGATCAGAGGGCGAAAAACCCTGAACACGTTGTGGGATAACGATATATAAACCTTTTTTTATATCAAGAACTATTTTAGGGCAAAAGAAGTATGACAAAGGTTTTCGTGTGACGACTTTCGTCCTTTAAGACTTCATTTTCCAAAAAGTGATCCGAAAAGTGACTTGACCCATAGAGTTGTGCGTTCAATGCCTGGCCACAGCAGAAGTGAACAAAAACTTGAACAGTTATCAAGGGGGATTAAATGAAACCGAGAAATCCAAAAGGCATGGCACGTGGAACTAGAACAATCAAGCCCCGTGGATTAAATAAAGGATTCCGTTCGAAATTCCAACATATATCACTTGAAGAAGGCCGGAGCGTACAACGACCGAAACGTCGTGAATAAAGATGAAGACAAAAGTCCGAACAATGTAAATATATATATATATATATATATGTGTGTGTGTGTGTGTGTGTGTGTGTGTGTGTGTTTGTACACATATGTGTGTGTGTGTGTGTGTTTGAAGCACAAAGATAGTGAAAAATAAAATTTTCAGACACACTGGGTTGTATATTAATATTTTTCGCTTTATTATTGCCATTATGTTCCTTGACTAGTTTCGGCCAGCATATGGCCATCATCAGGAGAAAAATCCCTGCTTGTTAGTCGCAGTGAATTACAGCAGTAAATGACTCTTTCTAAAATAAGTGAACTTTATTTGTAGTTTTCATTTGTTTTTTATCGTTAATTTTGCTCAGTCCTTGTGTTGGTCAAACGGATTCTTTCAAGTTTTTTAGATGGATGGATTAACTTCGACAGTTTTATTGGTTGCTGGGAATGGCGGGTGTGTTAAGTGTATGTTATCATTTAGTTCTTTGAGAGTGTGTTTGATGTGTATATATTTATGTGATTGTGTTTATAAGTGTGAGACCTCAACGCCTCTGGAAGCATTTCTGTCTTGCGTGGGTGAGAAATGTGGCTGGAGCTTAATTTATGGGGTTATATATTAATTCTATCTGTGCTGTTAAAGTTGTTGTTAAGCCCGTCTGGACACACACGAGAGTAAATCCAAAATTACCTGCACTTTCCCTATAACATATATTCATAGCTTTGTCACACTGGCTTTTGCTCACGCATAATTATAGTTAGTACTATTGTGGTCATGTTATCAATGTTACAGTGTAAACATAGCCGCTCTGCTAGTAGTGTGCACCAAACTAAGAAACTAAGACTAATAATTCTATTTCTCTGATTGAAGGTGTGTCAGGGGCTGAAATTCATCAAAGGCTTTTAACGCAATACGGCAACATGGCACTCACAGCTAGAAGTGAATATGAGTGGATCGAGAAGTTTAAAGGTGATCGTACAAGGGTGACGCACGAAGAATGCACAGGACGGCCGTCAACCTCCACAACAGACGGGATGGTTCATCAAGCTCGAGAGATGATAATGGCGA
>CAHIKZ030005454.1:692500-695000 GCA_903632075.3 Acanthosepion pharaonis | reverse complement strand
T
This sequence comes from Acanthosepion pharaonis, assembly GCA_903632075.3. Taxonomy (NCBI): domain Eukaryota; kingdom Metazoa; phylum Mollusca; class Cephalopoda; order Sepiida; family Sepiidae; genus Acanthosepion; species Acanthosepion pharaonis. The sequence continues at coordinate 694,999 of CAHIKZ030005454.1, read as the reverse complement.
ATATATATATATATATATTCGATGCGAGATATATATATATATATATATATATATATATATATATATATATACTGTGTGTGAAATATAGATTGTTGGCATTTTTTTTTTAGTTTCGTGCATGCTCGTTGATTGTTATTGACTGCGCAGTATACGTTTCGGTCTAATAGACCATCTTCAGGACATATTCATAAAACATAATTAACATAGACCATATACAATTCAACATGAAAAAAGACGATAAAAGATTTCAGTTATCTGTTTTTGATTGGTTTGCTATTGCTTTTATCTGTTTGGATTGGTATTGCTTTTATGTCCATCGTCTTTTCATGTTGAATTGTATATGGTCTATGTTAATTATGTTTTTATGAATATGTCCTGAAGATGACCTATTAGACCGAAACGTCCGACTTTGACATTAAACATTAAAACAGCATAATCGCATATTAGGATTTTTATTTGTTTTTTTGTTTTTTTATATATATATATATACATACATACATACACATATATATATATATATATATATATATATATATATATATATATATATATATATATATATATATATATTTAACATTAGTGTAATATTTTTTATAAAGGTTTTGTTAAATTCAATGATATGTAGAGCGATTATTTACAAATATATCTCAAAAGCCTTTCATAGTTCGGTTCTCCTCATTACCACCTAACAATTTTTCTCTAGTTTCCAATATTTTACGAAATAAACACCAGTATTCCGTATGACCTTTTGCGAGTCTCCTTAATTCGTTTCGACTCTTTAAATATTCTAGCTGTTCGATTCTTGCTCAAATTTATTCAAAATTCAACCGCCATAATGTCCGCAACTAACAACCACTATATATATATATATATATATATATATATATATATATATATATATATATATATATATATATCAACAAGTCTGCTCAGCACGCAACTGCAATTTGATAAACCCAACATATCTATCAAATTTCTCAATTTTCTCACACATTTTACTTATGCCTGATCTATCTCTCTAACCTTGATTATATTTTAAGCGTTTCTAATACAACGGAAGTGACACGGCGACACAGTTAGCACTTCCCCGATCACGTGATCGCTACTAACGAGTTGACACCATTTACCGGAAGTTGGCTAGTTACTTTTAGCTACCAATAAACTTGTTAGTTGGCTCGAGTTTTTTTGGGCCATGAAACATAATTATGCAGAAGTAATGCGCGGGTTGAGAAAGATAAAAATCAACCATTTTTTTTTTTTTTATATCATAAGAAGAAATCCATAAAGCATTAAAACTGAAACATTTTAAAATATTAATAAAGAACCATCAAGGTTACCAACAAAGCTCGGGATAAAATATGAGGAAATCAGAATTGACTTTATTGTGTTTACACGCAGGACACTTTGACGTAGTGTTATGCTTAGCCAACTTGTCTCGCTAGATCTGCAAGTGAGTAGTGAGTTCGACCCTCACTGGGTTACCCAAACTTTTGACCTTGTGCTTAGTAAATCGCTATTGTGTTCACACGCAACTTGACATTTCTTCGTTTATGAGCCATGTCATTTTGGAACATTGAGCTTCTTGACTCTATATCAATATGAAAATACAACGAAATTTGTTACTACTACATCGAAAACAATAAAATACTTAGTCAATACTAAACAAAACAATAAGCTAAACCCTGAAGGAAGAGTTTACTCCATCGCCTGTAATAACTGTCACAAAAAATACATAGGAGAAACCTCAAGGAATCTAAATAACATATGAAAACAAAAGGGACATTTTATAAAATAATACGTCAAATGGGTTGGTCGTCAACGATAACGAGAGTGAGCACAATTTTGGCATAAAAAAATGCTACTCTGATCAAAGCAGAAAACAATTCACTACGACGAAAATACCTTGAGAGTGCATTGATCGCAAGGTCAGCTACAGTAGATTTGTGACCTGGATCTTACAACATTTCACAATTTCTGGCAGATCTTCTAATATCACAGTGTGGAATACCTACTTAAGCAACTGATGAAAAGAAAAAGACTCCAAATGAATTCGGCTAGACAAAAAAAGAAAAAAATAGTAATAATAATAAAATAAAATAAAAATAAAAAAAAATAATAAAAATAGTTAAATAAAATAAATAATTCTAAAATTCCGAGCACCCCTCTGTCGTAGGCGTATGTAGTCCTCCCATCATAACGAATTTAGTCCTATGAAACGCGTCACAAATAAACTTTTTTCAATTTGTCATAAAATTTCCCCAATACTGTTATTGATAAATAAAATATATATCATTATCCCATATATATATATATATATATATATATATATATATATATATATATATATATATATATTTCGATTATAGGTGCAGTTTAATTTATAATTACATGAATCATTCATACAAAAACAAATATAGAGGTAATGATTTAAATGGCGAGAATACATCTTCGCAAACAATTTCAATAAGATACACTAACTCCAAACCTGTATATGAATGA
>CAHIKZ030005454.1:685000-690000 GCA_903632075.3 Acanthosepion pharaonis | reverse complement strand
CAAACGCCTCCTTAATTATGTCGATCAGCTAAGCCTTGGTGTTACAGACAGAGCGCTTGGTGTTCTTTTCAACGGCGTCCCACACATAATAACATATAGGATTGTAATCATTTTTTCTCTACCACTGTTCAACCGGTGGCTGTGTATTATGTCATTTTTCTCTACCACTGTTCAACCGATGGCTGGGCATTACGTCATTTTTCTCTACCACCGGTAAAGCGGGGGTCCGGGCTCAAAGGATTAACTGATGCTCTGATGAAATTCACCAGTAAGACAGTAATATATATTAAAAACATCTGAATAGGTTTCTAATTTTTTGTCTTCAATCTTGACACTGATGAGAGAGGACTGATAAACCGGTTTAGCTGTTTTTAATCATTGTTATAATTCGGCATTAACAGTTTTAGGGTTTTAGGGGTTTTCGGGTTGTTATATATATATATATATTATAAATTAATTGATTTAAAATGTGTTTTTTTTCGCTACACAGTTCTAACCATGTTTCAAAAATGGAAGCTGAAAGCTCCGAATTTAACTTTGTAATCAAATTAAAGACATTAGTTCCATTTCATCCTCAAGCGAATTTTGGAGTAACTTTTAAAATTACTGGGTTTTAAAGACACAGCAAAAATCATAATTCACGTTTCCAAGGATACAGAGAAATCCAATTCAACCAGACAAGGGGAGTTACGTTTTGGTAGGGGTAGGGATGTATTTTTCAATGAATTCTGACATCCGTTAAATGCATGTCGTCTGGATTTTTTTTTTAAATTTGTTGTTAACGGCAAAAATTCTTACGGTATTTTTTTTTATTTATATATTTAAAGATTTTTGGTGGGTGTTTAGGTTAGAATACGTTTTATTTAATTACGATTTGAAAAATATTTTCACTTCTAATTTTTAATATACTATATTTTTTTTAAGAACAAGTAAATGTATTAGAATCCCTTACAGTATGTAGAATTATTTTCACATCAAGTATAAGTATGTATATTATTAGGTAACATATTTTTTTTAATTATATTTAAATATTATTTAAGTAAAATTCATGATAATGACGGCAAAAAGAGCTAATTAATTTCACTGATTTAGTAAACTTTTATTTTTTTAAATAAACCTAGTAATATATTGTTTCTCATGTAAGTACAAAGGACATGGGTCATTCAATGGCTTACATCTTCTGCCTTTTCATATTAATTTCATTTTACTGTAGGTGTTTTATTGGATTCTTTTAATTGCGTGTAGTACTTTGAGAGAGGTCTTTAAGAACAGCGGATTATATATCTTACTGTTCTTTCTTTATATATATATATATATATATATATATATATATATATATATATATATATAGAGAGAGAGAGAGAGAGAGAGAGAGAAACAGAAACAATATATAAATTTCTTATATACCATGAATTATGGTAATTTGAAAAAAGTTTTCGTGTGATTCGTTTTGTTCTTTCGGACTTCATCGGACTAAACTGATGATTACATTGATGCGACTACGCATGCGCACGAAAGAAAGAATGGACGCTGAGAGTTTTACATATATTTTTTTAAATATATCATTTGGGTATAACATCTAGCCGATTTCATTTAGAATCTTTTTCTTTTTGCTTGTGTTTTCCTTACATTTCTCATTAATTATCCCACATTGTAACAATAGAAAATTTACCAAGAATGGTGAAACGCTATAAGAACCTGAACGTAAATTTACTGTGGATGATTTAAAGCCCTTTCTAAATATTTATGTCTTAGTAAACTGTTTTCTCTTTTTAATTAGAGTAGCATTTTTCATATCAAAATTGTGTTCAATCTCATCGGTGAGCAGTGAATGTATTTAATGTGTTATTTTGCAAAAGACCCTTCTTGTGTTCAGATAAAATTTTGTTTAAATTTCTTGAGGTGTAACCGATACGGTTATGGCGATTCTTTCTTCAACTTTGTTTTCACTTATTTTGTTATGTGTCAATTGAGCTTTTTCTTTTATTGTTTTAGACACAGTTGTGACAAATTTTATATTGAGTTTAGATAAATACTTTTCCATTGAGTCGGTGGTTAGAACAACCACAGCATGATATATATCTATTTATAAACTTATATAGATACACACACACACACACACGTATACACAAACACACACACACATATATGATAAAATTATAGTTTTAAGGTATGCGATATTTATGAGTAAAACTGCTCACTATCAAGAGATAGAGGGTATAAAAATTTAAACTGTATATAACTATAAAGACTATATAAATTTAGACGGTATATAAATATAGCAAGAGATAAAGCCTATGTAAATATATATATTTTAAAATTATTTAAAATAGGCTATTCATATATACATGAGAAAAAGAATATACAAATGCCCCCCTCTCTCTCTCTTTCTCTCTCTCTCTCTCTCTCTATATATATATATATATATATATATTCAAATGTTATTATAAGGGGTAGTATTATAGATGCCTCATTTTTATTTTCGTTTTTTTAAACTGTGTCTCATAAAATAAAAATGGGCGTCATTTTCAGATATGAATATTGTTTGAAGCATTAAAATAGTATATCAAAAGTAAATCCATTAATTATATATATATATATATATATATATATATATATATATATATATATATGGATTTATTTTACTTTGTCCTGGACATTGAGTTCAACTTGGATTCTATCCTCTTGGAATTTTTTATATATATATTTGTATATGTATGTATGTATTTTAATTTATATATATATATATATATATATATATATATATATATATATGTGTGTGTGTGTGTGTGTGTGTATGTATATAATATATATATATATATATATATATATATATATATATATATATATATATATATATACGTGAGTGTCTATTATCTTGATAAATTCCCTCAAGGAACGAAATGTGTCGGCATAAAAGGTTTTCTTCTTGTAATTTTTTTTCTTTAATATTTAGTTTACAGATATGTTTTATTTATGCGTTAATTTTTTACTCATATATATGTATATATATATCCATCCATCGATCCAGAAGCACCTATATAATTTATAGTTTTATGCACATCGCATTTAGTCTAATCCAATTTATATATATATATATATATATATATATATATATATATATATATATATATATATATATATATATATATGTCGTTATTCCGATTTATTTGTTCATAAATAGTCACAGTCACATCGATACGTATTGATAACAGATATGTTTCGTTCTGGTGTGAGTTAAGCAGTTTGCTCAGTCACGTTCTCGTGACAATGAAATTTGCCAACAATAAATCTGTTAAAAACATATTCCAACCGACACCCACCCCTCCAACGCTGCGCGTAATGTCGTCGTAGCCCAGCATTAATGTTATCATTGAGATAAGTAGCAACAAACGAATATCAACAACGAGGTCCAAGTCAAAGAGATAAGAGAACCACGGGAGAAATCTCGAATAACCGTCTTTTGTTCGCCTGTGTCAAACGCAGCTCTTCTCGGAGGCGCAGCGAGATCTTAATTGTTCTCGCGAGATTAGCGGAATGTAAAGTAACACCCGTTTTCTTTGTGTTTCATCAATTTTGCTATGGGTGTTCGTGTAAAGTTAGTAAACTTTTCTGATTAGTCAGACTGTCCACAATGGAGACGAAATATCAAAGTGTCCGTACCCTTCCTATCACTCTTGCTTTTACTATTTAAGTATCGGATTTAAGATAGAATGGAAGATGTCTGGCTTCAGTTTCGTTATCTCCGTAAGAGGAATTAATAACTTCACCTGATATTCTTGAGGGGAGAAAATCACAGTTGAAATAGCTATATGCAACCACGCGTATTATGCTAACACTTTCTTCTTTCACACTTCTTGCTTGTGGAACTCACTTCCGGTTTCTTTCTTCCCAGTCAACTTTAATCTTCAAAAATCTAAATACAATGTCAGTCATAAGCGTCTTAAATCCTGTTCTTTTATTGTTCTCTTTCCTTAATAGTATCTTTTTTCTCTCTCATATTCTCTAACACTCAATAACCCCTCGTGTCTTAGTGGCTTTATTGCATTGCCTGGGGTGAAAAGATTAAAAAAAAATCAAAACAGTTAACTCAAAGCCCAAAGTCCATGTTACCACATCACTTTTCCCCCATTTAATAAATATATTATATTTAATTCATAGATAACCTGAGCGAGACATTTTTTTATAGACCAACGGAAACAAGGTTCTTTTGCTGTAAATATTAACTAGAGCCAAAAGCACTCGAATATATAAAACATTTGGACATATCCTACTGAATTTATGGCCAAAAAAAGAAGAATATTAGGAGAATACAAGAAAAAATGAATAAAAGGTTAACCGCAGTACTTTGTCAAGCATTTTACTTTATACATACATACATATATATATATATATATATATATATATATATATATATATATATATATATATATATATATATATTATGAAATAGATTAAGTCCGACAATTATTTTAAGACATTTTTTATGTTTATACGTTCTTTTTATAGATACAAATATTTAAGTAAATGCTCTGTTTATAATAAACAGTATTAACGACATTTACCAGCCTGAGTGTCCGAGAACTTTTCATAGAAAATAAGCATCCTATACAGGAATCGAACCTGTATCCTATACAGAATCCTCATATAGCCTGAAGTGCTTTTACCGATTTAGCCACAGAGGAGCGTTTTGGTTAGCAAGATTGATTTTACTATTTTTAAACTACAATTCTCCATAAATGTTCCCCCGTACATTCATATCTGCTCGATGCGTATTCAAATGTAAACAAATGACATCACACATTATAAAATCGACACAGTCCAACAATTATTTTAAGACATTTTTATGTTTTATCTATAAAAAGAATGTATAAGCATAAAAATGTCTTAATATATATATATATATATATATATATATATATATATATATATATATATATATATATATATTGTCATCCACAGACAGACTGTTTCGCTGTATCACAGCTCATCAGTGTGCC